>WHYT01017729.1:151601-229565 GCA_009806455.1 Tetrax tetrax | reverse complement strand
ACCCACCATCTGCTCTGTGCACTTCCTAGAAGGGCTACGTTGGGACCAAACAGCTGGTGATTGAACAAGCACTGCTCACTGCATCTTGTCATGAAGTTGTCTTGCACTGAGCCACAGCCTCCTACCACTGGATTTTCAAATTAACCGGCTTTAGGACTTCACTGCATTGCTCAAATCCATTAAATTAATTTGAGGCCTTGCTGTTATATCAGGTCAGAGCCTGCCCCAACTCTCACTTTTACTCAAGTGTCAGAATTTGCTCAAGCAGTCATCCAAATAATTTACACTGAAATCAGGGTAGCAGTTGCCTTATAGAAGCTGCAGTAAATCCTCTGGAGAACTGCACACCCAACAGCGCTTGCAGCAGCACAAACCTCCTCTCAGGTGGCCCCGATCTGATACAGGATTGCGTGATCCGCAGCTGCTGACTGCTTGCTCTCGCATTTCCCTGACTACAATTACCACCACCAAGCTACTACAGAACACGCACAGCAATTCCTAAGTGATTGATGGCTACAGTAAGCTTTACAGAGCCAAACAGCAAACTGAATTATCCTGGTGATTTTAAAGAAAGAACAAAAAAAAATTCCTACAAATACTGTGATCCCTCTGAATTGCTTTAACATTGGAAATTATTTCTCAAGGATTTCCCACCAAATGGCCCGAAGAGTGCCAGATACTAATGAAAAATAGGAATTGTTAAATAAACACACATCTAAAACTGAGTTGGTGTGGCAAGATTTCTCTTATGTCGTGCCTTGAGACGACAGTTCTTGTTCAGAAACAGCACGTCAGTGAAAGGATACTGCAGCGACAGGTTCCCAGTACGCAGGGCAGCAGGAACCAGTCAGAAGTATTCAGCAATAAACAGGGCCACGAGCCAGCACTGTGCCGTACACACAGCTGAGATCAACACACCCGGGAGCGACGGCTTCAGGGAAGGAGGCTGAGGAGGTGGCAGTTCTTGCCAGTGCTGTCGCAGGATGAGGGAGGAAGGCTGCTCCGTCTTCTTCAAGTCATTCACTGCACAGAAAGAAGTACTGTAGTATTGGTGAAAACATGCAAGACACTAAAGTTTTTGCTATCAGTAGAAAGCACATTTATGGTAAGAAAAGTATTGAGGTTGGGCTGTATTTCTGCAGAATTAAGAAAACTTGGAAGTTAATAAAACAAGCCAAGGTGAGTTTTAAGTCAAGAATAAGTCTGACTTCTATTAAAACCAGGCCAGGATTTCACCAGCAGAGGCTTTTTCGTACAATGAAAGCAGCCACGCTTTTGCAAGTGGAAGCAAACCCAACAGCTCAGCTGCGTATTTTCAAATGGGATAGGACTAGAAGACCACAGAGTTATTGATTAAAGGTTACAGATAGAAAGCATGTAGAAGTGGTAGCGATAAGAAAGGCAAAAAAAGCAGACACCAAGAGGACTTACTGACAGAACACAGAGGGTAACAACAACCAGCAGTCAAGGGACAGGAGAGGGGCAGCGCTGATGCTGAGGGGAGAGGGGAAACAGCCAGCTTACGCCGTTCTAGGTAATACTGCAGGCAGAGCAGGCATGCAGGGACACAGACACAGCTAGTACAGAGATATTAACGAGGTGGGATCTGCACAATGAACTCCTGAGGGCAGCACAGCTGCCTTCCAGTAATCAAGTTTCACATTCTTCTGAGGCTTCACCTCTCTCATCTGGAACCAGAGCTACAGAAAAAAACCCAACCTTTTAGGTGAGTGTCTAGAGGCAAGAGAAAAATGCAGTCACAGAACTTATGAACGTAACTAAAAATGAATCATACCTCACACTTCAAACTTGCCTTTCCATCTCACCTTGTTTGTGAGAAAGAGCTTCATCCCACTTAGCTGCAGTCTTCAAGCCTTCAACATCACCTCCATCGGCTCATTATGAACTGCATGCCTGGTTTAGGATTCACCTGCAAAGACAAAGTCAGTCCCAAAAGGCTTATGCACAGCACCGGGCATCCAATCTGTTATACAGCACTGGTGAAATGCTGCAGTGACTTGACTGCAGCATCTCTAGACTAACGATTGAGAGCTCCGGCTACAGGTCACAGGAACAGCTGTACGCGTTGTTTGTTAAAAACCCACCCAGACACGTATTTGAAGTTAAGAGGAAACTCCTCTCTGCAATACTTTTGTGTATATTATTCCTTAATAATATTCATAAGTGTAAAATACATAAGAGCTATATTTGCTGCTTTGCACAGTAGTTTCTGTAAGACTAGTGCATCTATGCCTTACCATTCAAAAAGCTTAAGACACACAGACACCATTGAGAGCATCAGACATACACCTGGCTCTTAATGCAGCTACCCCTCACCTACAGTTATCCTTTAAATAGCACACAAATACATCCTTTAGACCATACTTCACCTATTTCACAGTTGGAGTGGGTCCTCCAGCAGAGGCTGCGTTTAACTGAAGGCACTATAAATATATACATAAGTTCTGGGCCTGGACACATAGAACAAACACATAATTAAAACTAGTCAAGAAAAATCAAATATAGAACGTTTTTCTTTTTACACAGTCCCTTAAAAAAAAAAATTAGGACCTGAAAAATAGCATCAGTACACACCATAGATTTATATTAGAAAGACAACTACAACAGCATTAACCGTTAGCTAAAAGGCCTTGCTTACCTCGCTGAGGGAACAAACCTTCTACCACCGACCAGCAAAGCTTGCAGCTGCTGAGAACGCCCCATAAACAGGGCACAGAGGTACTACCGAGCCAAAAAAAACGAGGCCAGTCACCACCGCACGGCTCCAGCTGCCCCTCTCGCAGGCGCCATCTTGTCCGTCACCATTCCCGCCACCGGGCTGAGGAAAGCGGCCAATCCCCGCGGCGTTTGTAGGCGCGTGGGGCCGGGGCGGGAGGGGGCGCTGCCGCGCCCGCCGAACCTTCTGGAAGGCGGGCGGGCGGGCGGCACTGCGCATGCTCCGCGCGGGGCTTTAAAGGGGAGCGGCCCTTGCGGGGCTGCTTGGGGTTTTTTTCTTTTTCTTTTTCTTCTCTTAAGTGTCCTGTTGTGCTAACGCTTCCTTATCTGATGTGTTGGGAGAAAGCTTTAACTGAGGGCCTTTATAAAAAGGGGTATGTGTGTGTGCAGTCCAGAAATTTTCCTTTTTCTGTTTAGAAATTTATTTTTTTTACTATATTTTTTTTCTAAGTTGCTATTTTTAAATTTGAGTATTTCACTTTTTCTTAAAGGCTTTCCAGACAGGGAAAACAAGGGGATAAAAGGTTGTGTTGTGGTAGTACCTGGGCTGGTGGTGTGGACCTTGTTTAAATTCAGCCCAGCTGTAGACCAGAACAAAATTATCAGAACAAAAGGATAGCGTCTTAAGAAAGACTGCCAAGGTAAGAAAACACTTATTTGAAATAAATATTATCTGGGAATTGTGTGTATGTGGTATTGGTGCCTGTGTCTGTCTGATGGGTTGTTAATTTCTCTAATGTATTTGGTCGATTTTCCTGCCCTATCTGTAATAGAGGCTCCCCTTTCCTTTGTTTTTTTTTAAAAAAAAAAAAAGGACAGCCCTGGTTGGTTGAAGAGCAGTTAGGACTGTGTGTTAATCAACTGAGCAAGCAGATGGGTAAGCAAATGATGCATGTGTGAGTATAAAAAAACCTGTCCCGTTGTGTTCGTTTTGTTGTTGTAAAAGTGTGATGGAGTTTTGTAGTGGGAGGTGGCCCTCTCACATGGCAGTAAATCTAGGAGGTGGAGCAGTCCTGATGCAGGGGGAAAAAGCTTGTGTTTCAAGGTGAGCTGAACCTAAGGTGAGAGGGGGAAAAAATATAGATGTTAGTGCTAATAAAAACGATGTATAGGGGCTGTGTGATGGTGTTGAGAATTGGTAATGCAAAGTTAAGCAGAAGAATGAAAAACAGGACACTTTATCAAGGAAAGGAAATAGAATCTATTGCTGTTTTAGCTGTATTAGATAAAAGTCAGGATATGTTCCTTGTCATCATAGGTGATTTTCTTCTATTTCAGTACAACTGAGGAAGAAAATTAACTTAATATAAATGCAGAGAGACAGCATAACTCTAAAGTAGAATTGTAAATAATTCTCATACTCTCTGACTTCTATAGTTGCTGGAGATAGAGTTTAATATGAAAACCTAGGAAAAGGGAGTTGAAGAAAGTGAAAGTTCAGGAAGATGAAATCTCCTTGCACTAAGGAAGTGAAGTGATTTACTGGCTTGTTTAGAAGGTAATCAGTTTGAGTGCAGGTGTGAGAGCACCATTTGAAGATTAGAAGCTGGAGTGACTAACCTTGTCTGAGACATGAGACTGGATACTAAAATGGGCAAATGCTAGGCTACAAGTGGTGAAAAAAAGTATGTTCCAAGTGTTAGTAGAGACAGCAACTACTCAGAACTTGATTCTTTCAATTCTGTGAACTTAAAATGCTTCTTAAAGCCTGGTTTTAGCTTCCACTTGCATTGAAGTTCAGGAGTAAAATCTGTGAGATGACTTAATTTATTTTGGTACTTCAAGTCGTGGGGTCATAGAGTCCCTTTGTGAAATAGCTTATGAAGTGGATTTTCTGTATGTGCTTGTAAAACATAATTAGACAGACAGACCTGGAGCTGAGAGCAAAGGTTTTGCCATGACAGTAACTCTCCCTGCTCTCTATGTAGGCAATAATTGAGGCTTATTTGGTGGACGTTGAAAGTCTCTTTTGTTCTGATTTGAAAACAAGCATTAAAATAAATAATGTGTTCCTCTCAGAAACTTAGCACTGCAATAAGCCCTTGGGTGTTTGTTGGTGCTGTGTATGGACTAGCAGAGCATTTTGCAGTGTAAGCACTTACCCTGCTGGAGAACAGGCGCCTGACGCCTCAAAAAGGGACCCTGCATTTAATTAACATATGCTAGTTAAGCTATACATCACGTTGCCAAATCAATGCAACTTGTAAGACAAAAAGCTAGTATCATGTGGGGTTAGCCAGCAAGGAAAACCAAGTTTCGTATTAAGAGTTGCTTGTTGCACATAATTAGGCTAATGTATATAGATCTGCAAAATACTGCCTGCTTTTATTAGGCAGAAGCTGTGTTAATTGGAAGGTGCACTTTCAGCTCTAAGGGAGAGTGTGTTAAAGTAACAGGTGTGAATAATAAAGCTCCTTGGTTAACTGAGAGATTGCTTTCTGCCAAATAAATGAGCCCTGTGCTGATTTGTCCTCCCTTTTTTCCAGCTATCACTGCAGGATGTGAGGTTTCTTTGGCTCTTTGTTGAAAATGATATCCTACAGCTTCTAGATCAGCTTTTCATCTCTCCCAAGGTGCTGCTTTTAGAGCTGCAAGAGGAGTGACTGTGAAAGATTATTTCAGTCTCCAGATCACTCCCTTTGGAATGAGGTATGATGAATGATGGGGATGGCTAGGGATGGGTGTCTGCATGGGCAAGAAGCGGGGCATGAGGTGCTGTACTGCAGATTGTTTTGCTTTTGGGAGCAATGAATTTGTATTAACCAACTAAGTGCAAAGAGCATGCTAAAATGTATGTGAATATATCCAAGAAACCCTTTGGTCTCCTCAGAAGTTTTATCCTGTTGCTCACATGTAGAGAGTTGATGAAGGAAGCACGAAGGGGAGTCCTGCTAATGGAACACATCACCTGAAAGTGTTGAGCTCCTCAAAGTGCTGGCAGCTGGAGCTCAGTGAGAAGTGTTCCTGCCATGCAGCTGATTCCTCTTTGCGCAGAGAAATGGGCAAGGGTGCCTGCTCTTCAGGAAGGTGGTGGTTGAAGAGCTGGGTTACTGTTGCAGTTAACAGTATAAGTGTATATTTAGTCCGGAAATGTGCTAAGTTGCACTAGGGGTCACAGTTGGGATAGCTATCACTTGAAGGCTCTGCTATGAGACAAAAATGTAACGATGTAAATGTGTGCACTTACTGTTCTGATCCCTAGAAATAGAATGAAATTACCTGACTTGGTCAGAAATGGGCTAGGTTGTAGCTGTGACTAAGAATGTAATGGTACTTCTGACAGTCCACAGGTGAGATGTTTTGTGCATGGCAGATTTCTGGTTTGATTTTTGGCCTTTTTCTTGACTTAAAAACAACTTGGCTATCTGTGCAGCTCTGCGTTCAGCCGGCTGCTGTGGCCTTTGTCCGCTCCAGTGTGGGCAATGCCACAGAGCTCCTTTCTTTGAATTTGAGAGATTTGAGGTGGTGTTGCTTTCCCCCCTCAATTCTTGCTTCCTTCTTGTAGGTACTGAGCTGAGTGTTCCCTGTAAAAATAGTCAAAAATCGTGAGGCTGTCCTTAACTCTCCAGACTATGTGCATTGTCTTTAGAAGTTAAAACTTGGGAAATTTCCAAATGCTTGGCTTAACAGTGTATTCTTGTGTGATAAGCTTATGCCCTTGCTTTTCGGTTTACAGTTTGAATACAGATTAGTCAGTTTTTCAGAGCTTTTAATGGAGCTGTTTAATCAAGGTCTGGTCCTTTAGAGAACTCGAGGCATTCTGCATGTGATTTTCTGCTTCCTGTGTGACTGAAACCAACAAAAATGTAAAGGTTTTTAGAGATTCAGTGAACAGGCTGAAATGATGGCCTTTTCCTTTATGCTGCCCTGTTGCGGAGGGGGATTTTAGGTTTTGTCACAAATAAGTGCTTGAGGATCTGTGGCTCTTGGCTGGAGAGTTGCAGCCTTTTCTGGGAGGCAGCTATTACACCTTGCTCTTTGTGCCTCGGGCTGTAGAGCAATGACTGAATGCTAGAACTCGCTGCCAGTTCAAGGTTTTGAAATGTGTGATTGGTAGGTGACTGACCACAGAATCATGTCTGTAGTACTAAGTATCTGGAGACCCGGTGAGGTATTGTACAGATTATTTGATGTTTATCTTGCCACATATGAACATTTAATAGGACAATTACTGGGCAAAGAACACCCTGGAGGGCAGTTGCAACTGTATAGACACCTTGTCTGAATAGTACTCCGTTCTCTTTATGCTTGCAGAGACAAGAACCGGTCTGCTGAGAAAGCTTGTACTGCAAGCCTAAGTGCTTGGAATGCTGAACACTTTGTAGTTTAGGACAATTTTTCCCTCACTGTTGGTAGCTTTAATTATGAATATCACACTATGATGAATGATAAGCAACAGTCCCTAGGTTTAGTCTCAGCTAGCTGTAGGAATCAAGTAAAACATGACAACTACTGGCTATGATAAAGGACCATCAAGTTCAAGCTGATTAAACTTTTTTCTTACTCAGACTGCAGACTCAGAGGGATAGGGGAGCCTTTGGCTAGCATCTTTGTCTCCCTTTATGCTGTTTTGAGTTAGAGTGGTTTTTTAGTACGGTGAGGGTGTCACTATGTCAATGCCTTGAGGTCCAGGCTGGAAGCAAGATTTTGAAAAGCAGAATGCACGTGTTGGATGCCAGGCATATAGTTGGTACCCCAGAATCATCTGTCACTGAAAGCATTCAATACTTGGTGCTTATGCAACTGTGGAAGCTTTTGCTGGGAAGGAAAGCCAGCAGAGGACACCTTCGGAAGGCTCCAAACAAAAGACTTCAGAGGGAGACTTTTTTCTTGACCTTTCAGATGACACTTGAGTCAGAATTTAGGTGCTTGGTTTTAGAAACCAAATTTTTGAATTCCTTTAAGAAAGAGGAAAGAACAGTGTGTTCGTATTGTAGAGTAGCAGCTGTGCATGAAACTACACTGAGATGAATGTTGCATACAAGCGTGGCGTTTATTGAGCAATTTTAATTGGCTTTTGAAGGACATGATTATAGATGTAGAGCTGTGCTTTCTCCTTCAAGGCACTTGATAAGTAGCTGCACATAACTACGGAGGCTCTATACCTTAAGCAGCCATAGTTTCAGTAAATGCACTGTATACTTTGTTCATCTCTGAATAGTAATTGAGTCTTGGACTGCGTTTATAGTGCTGAGTAATACAACTACCATGATGTATAATAATGCTTAAGAGCTCCGGGGAGGCTCATTTGCATGATAGTGAGGGAAATGGGCTTGCCAGGAATAAGAATTAAGAGACTGGTATTGTGTGAATTACAGAATGGTTTTCAGGTGGGGAAGTCTGAGTCAACTAAAGCTATGGAAAAATGGGTGTAAAAAGGCATTTAAAATGATTGCTAGAAAGATGGATTGGCTTTTATTTCTCCTTTGGCTGTGACTTGGAATAAGAGTTTTTTTCCTCTGTAGCTACTTGGAAGATGCTTTGCTAGGCTTTGTGGAAGGAGGTGCTGCTTCTGTTTCTGAAGATCCTGACCATCTAGTTTTACTGAGGGGAAACCTAGATATGTAACTCCAGTGGGAAATGCAGGCTGTTTGCAGGACTCTTAATGTGGTCAGCCAGGAACATGGAATTTTATGTGAAGAGCTTGTATTGCCTAGGTACAATTTTGGTTTGTACTTGTTTACTGTCAGTTGAATGTCTGATTTTTTGTGCACTACTCTGATAATCATGAAGAGTTTAAGCCTTGTCCTAGTTGATAGTTGATGATCGAGGACTCGGCAGCCTTCCTAGGCTCACTGATACTTTGCAGGGACGTTGATCAAAGTCTCTCAACTGATGCCAGGTCTGTTACAGCAGAAAGGCAGACAGGAATAAGATGCACAAGCATTCAGTGATAGGCATGAAATACAGCGTAAGACATGCAAAGTCTTAACTTGACAGTGTTGTATGATTTAAGCTTTTGAGTTTTCTTGGTGGCATTCATTTTTCACCTGTGTCCTAGGCATTTCCTGAGAAAGTAACTTGGATGGCTGAGCTGTGTCATTTGAGTAGATTGCTGTGGAGTGAAGAGCTAATGCTCAGTGTATCTGAGAGTGCTCTGTGTAGAATAATCCAGATCGTGTATTGATTTTCTCTGAAGGGTAGTGGGAATGGACCAAACAGCAGAACTTCGCCTCCTAAGAGGCTGGGAAAGATGAGAAATGTGGGGTATGCATCTGCTGAGCCTGTTGGTTCAACTCAAGTTGTAAACATTAATGAGAAATCTGTGGTGTTGCCTCTTGGGGTAATTTGAGAACAAGGCAGCAAGTTCATTTTATTCTGCCATCACTGCAAAGATGTGATTCCTTTTCCCTTCAGAAAGGAGGCCGTCTGGTCTGTCAATAGTGATAGGTATATCTAAAAGACTTCGTTTTGAAGCCACAGGCTTTCTTCTGATAGATGAATAATCTGATCCCTGGCTCTTTTTGGCTTTTGGAAGCTAAGACATCTGGGTTTTTCCTACAAAACTTGCCATTCACTGTGCTTTCATCTGCTTTAATACAGGAGGAGGTTTTTTCACTGCTGTTCTGAGTTTGAGGGGCCTCATTAATGGCATAGTCATTTGGAGGCAGGTGTTCCTACTTTTGTACTGGAATGCAAAGAATCATCCCTTTCTAGGGAACCTTGTGTCCTTAGTTGAAGCATTTGAGTTCTAAAATATCTGAATGCTTTTCTTTAGAGATAGTGTGGAACTTGGGTAATTAAACCTTCTCTAAAAAAGATAGTTGCAAGTGGCTCCCTGTTTTTTTTTTTCCTAATTTTAGCATTATAATACAATGAAAAGGTTTTGTCACTTGCAGGAAGACTGAGATGGAGGAGAAACTCGAAGCAAAAGTGGAGATGTGTCCTCACGGTGCAAAAAGGAATTGTGTTAAGCTCATCTGTTTTGCAGTGGCAGAAAGCTTTGCCTGAAACTCGGTGAATCAGACTATAAATAGAAGCAGCTTGTTGGGGAGGAGTGCTGCCTTAAGGAATAAGGGGCAGAGGGTCAAGATGGCTGTATCAGTTTTTCTTGAAATGAAGGTGTTTCCTTGTTATTTGTGTGTATTAAAAATGGATGTAATGAGTTTGTAGACACTCTTACTGACCAGTCTGTTATATTCTCTGCACTATATTGAAATACTGTAAACTTATAACCACTTGTCACCTTAAATACAGGGAGTGAGAGCTGGTTTTTCCAAGTATGCCCAATCTGAGCGTCTGGTCCATCGTATTCCGAAGGTATACTGAGATTCTATGTGAAAGATGCTCCTGGTATTACTATTGTTGTAAAGTGGGTGTTATACATTTGTGTGTCCTATGGGAACGCGCTGTGTGAATGTGAAGTGACTTGGTGGTTTTCCCACCCTTAAAAGATTGCAACTTTTACAGCTGTGCTATCCTTGTTTATAAAATGTATTGATCCAGCAACATCATAATCTTGACATATGACTTGTCTCATTAGCTAGCAACTGGCAGTTGCTGTAGCAATCCAGTAAATGAGTGTGAGTACAGGGAGAGGTAGGAATTGCTGCCTGGTGAGTGGCCGATTCAAAGGTTTAAGCGGATGTGTTGTGATGACAAAATACCGTGTGCTTTAATCAGGGTTGCTTGCCCATAGGTATTTAAGCTTTGGTGCGTTCTGGGCACCTTTTACTTGGGAAAACCCCTGGGTGTTAACAATGTTTCCAGCAGAATTCTTTTAAAATTGGTTGTATCTGTTAGGCCGTTCTGCTGTAGAAATCTTTTCATGGTTGGAAAGCACAGCTCTCAAATCTGAGCCACTTTTAAAGCACTGTCTGAGACTTTAGGATGTTTAAATGTCCCTGTACTTTACTAGTCAGGCAGTGGTCTCCTCTTGATTTCACTGAGTGGTGGAACCTTCAAACTTGTAATTCATCTGTGTCCTTTAGTAACCAAAAGCCAGTAAAATGTAGCCCAGAGTTTCATGTAACGTATCACACAG
Organism: Tetrax tetrax; assembly: GCA_009806455.1. Taxonomy (NCBI): domain Eukaryota; kingdom Metazoa; phylum Chordata; class Aves; order Otidiformes; family Otididae; genus Tetrax; species Tetrax tetrax. The sequence goes on along the minus strand of WHYT01017729.1, from coordinate 218,845 downwards.
TGGCAGGGTTTGAGATGTGCGGTAATCTCAAGATGGCTTCAGACCTCACTGAGAACAGCAAAGCAGTACATGATTTGATGTCTGCTTTTCTGTGCAAGTATGCATTTGAACTGTGAAGGTGATTGCCTGATTATCATCAGATTCAGTAGCTCAGCTGCTCTGCCATGAGGCCGTTACTGGAAGGGAGAACACAACTGGACCCTTAACAGTATTCCTTTGACTGTCATGTATCGCCTAAATTGTCAGAACTGTCTGCCAGAATCCAGACAACAGGCAGCCCCATTGATGGCCTTACTGCAGACGTTAGGTCAGAGTCCCAAGACTTGTTTGGTGGCAGCTGAGATCTCATAGCCTCAGATCATTTGGGAAAGCTCTGCTCACTTACAGCCTCCATTTTGGGGAAGAGGTAGCTGAAGGATTCTGCTGTTGATCCTTTGGAGCCCATGCTTGAGCTAACAGATTGTTTTTTCACATCGTGGTGATTGGATGCTTGAAGTGAGAGGTCCCTTTGTAATGCCTGCTGTCACAAAGCCATTTCATGCTGGTGCTCTCCCCCTGATTGAAAGGGAGAGAGCAGGCTTAGGCTCACAGCTTGCTGAGGTGTTTAGCTCTTCAGAAGCTGTAATTCAGCAGGTAGCCAGTGCTGCAGTCACGTGTGCAAATACTCCAACAGCTTAGAATTTAACCATTTATCACTCTTTGCAGCCACCTGTGTCACTCTTCACAAATGTATATCCTTGTCATCCTTTTAACTTCAGTAATGGGAAAATAAATGGCTGAAGATAAGTTAGGGTAACTTCTTCATCTTTTAAGAAAGCAGTTGTGATGATGGGGGGAGTGAGGAGGCATCTTTGTCATCCTGGCTGTTTCTACTGCCTGGTGTAAGTTAGTACACCAGATACATGCTTTGTGCTAGTCTGAAGTCTGATTCTGAGCCAGCGATACATCTGGGTCTTAATTTGTCAGAAATTATGGATGTTATCGCCTGGCTTGCTTTGCTGTAGAGTTGTGTAGCTCAGAGCACGTTGCAGACACTGTTTTAATTATCACTGATTGGTAAAAGTTCAAGTCCTCTTAAATAGGTTGCTAGAGAGGTTTTCTGTGGACTGTGTTATGACCTTCATATCTGTACAGTAATCTTCATATTGCTTCTGGAGCATCACAGCATGAAGAGGGTGTAAAAAAGGTGAGAGCTTTATTGTTTTTTAGGAAATGTTAATTCTATGCTGGAGCAGGCCTGACTGAAGGTAAAGGTTCTTTTTGGGGCCTTCTATATACTCCTTTTATATCTGAAAAATTAATTGATGAACTGCTTACTGGGTGTAGGGAGTGGTCTTGCAGAAAGCAGCCGGCCTTGCATCCTACATGCTGACACACGTCCTTTCAAAATGTTGCAAGAAGAAAAAATGCCAGTCTCCTTAGCTAGGTCGTAAATGAAAAACTGAAGACGCTACACCTTTATTCACATAAACTTGTCTTTTGTTCTGCTCAACATTTAATGGTCCGGTAAGCAGGGCAGTAGCATCCTAGAAAGAAGGCAGAGTCATCCCACCCTCCATTCTTTACGCTTTGTTGAAGTGTTTCTATTAATAGACAGGACAAGGGCTCCTGTCCCAGTCTCTGCTCTCTCATTAGCATGCTTTTAGGCTTTCAACAGAGCTGACTGTGCTTGTTGGACCTTGAAGGATTTGTTCCATGTCAGATGTAAGTATAAACACAAGATATGCCTTACATTTACAGAAGAATTATCACAGGGATGATGGTGAAAAACACTAAAGATATGTTGGGGTCCCTGCCTTGCATACTGGAGGTATAGCCCTTCTCATGGTGTTATTGCTAGGATGAAGCAATTATTGGTGTCTTTCAGGTAGAATGGATGAACTCCTCTGCAGTTTTTCAGTTTTAGTGGTAAGAGAGGCTGAGATCAGAAGAACAGAAATAGCAAAGCACTGTTGTGGAAGTAAAAAGGCTAAAGATCACCTGTAGCAGTTCCTGTGGTTTATCCCCTTCTGTGGAGGGGGAAGAATTGTTCAATATTGGCAGTGGTGCAGGAGCATGAAAAGAAATTAACTGAGTACTTCAATGTGCTGATTTTCATCTAAGGATCATAAAACACTATCCAAAGGTGAATTAGTAATGTGTGTTTATAGCTGAGGAACCAAATGTGACATACTCCTAGGTGTGTGGAGAAAGGGACTGATGATATTGCTAGTTTTGAAGTGAGCATGAGGATTTCTATGTAAGAATAATTTGGACTTGTATAGTACTTTCCATGTGTCTGTATTGGTCAAAGCACTTCAGTACTTTGAGAAGCATAAAAAATCAAGTCTTAGATGGGGGCTGGCAGAAGGTATCTTAATTTATCAAATTTTGTTTAGGAACTGCAGGTTTGGTGAAATGACGGATCCCTTTTTCCCACTCCAGTGATGCACCTATACTCTTCCCACGCAGATCTATGCGCCAGTGCATGGATTTGTTTGCAGTGAATGGCTAAAGCAGATGGGTGGCTGAGAAAAACAGTAACTGCAGCTCTTGTTTAGACTATATAAACGCTTCTCAGGCAAAGTAGTGTTGCTCTGTGGACAAGCTTTTTTAGGTCTTTGTGGCCTGGAAGTATATGGTTTTGGTCCACAGCTGCCAAATGGAGGTGGTGTGTACTCTGGGGATATAAAATATGGATATATCCAGAGTTTGTGTAATAATTCTATGAGCAGCCTCCTTGAAACTGTTGATAAGCCACAGGTAAAAGCCCTGCTCTTCAGGAATCCTGTTTGCTTGAGAAGATTGTGCGATGAGGGAAGTGTGAGTCCTAGGATGAGCAGACATAATACATATTACGCAGGCATATTTTTCCACTGCCTTGTGTGTTTTAGAATACCTTTTGGAAAGGTAGAGACAGTTGAAATCTTTCTATTGGCAAAAAGAATCAAATAGTTTCATAAGCTTTTGTGTTGCTCTGGTTAGAGAGGATCATAACTTCCAACACAGTAGAAAATTGACCCTGTGAGTATAAAAATAACTTGGAAATCACAGCATAATGCACCATGCTGCAAAGTACTTTTCCCATTATACTGGTTCTTGGAATGCTTTCCTCTCTTTGGTTAAGATGTGTGTCTTTAATCATTGTTGCCAGCGTAAATATCTGCAAAAAGCTAGTACTTGCTTAGCCTCTAAGAATGGCACAAATTGAGTAATGTTCCTGCAGGAGTGGATGGAGTATGAAGTGCTTCATATGTTAAAATTGCGTTTTGAACTATCCAGATAATAATTCTAATGCATTATTCAGAGAGAAGTGCTTTGCAAAAAAAAAAACATTAAATATATCTTCATTGTAAGTGCATCTGTTGTTCCTTGCAAATGATTAGCTGTCAGTCATAAATATATTTATTTCTTGGCGAGGTGAAGACTTGCTCTGAGTAAGAACTGTATGAGACTAAAACTAGCTGTCCTTGATGATGGGCTACGGCTTTTGGTTGCGCTATGCTTACCATGTCAAAAATGTGGTCAACCGTGTGAAATAATGCTGTTTGTGGTGGTGAAGCCTGCAAATCTGAGCTAGAGAGCCCCATCACTATAAGGGCAGGACAAACAGTGGCACCAGCAGCGGACAGTTTAGAATCCAGTTAGAACAATGTGGGGAGAAAGCATTGGTAGCACTGTCTTTGTTTTCTGTTGCCCTTTTTGGGAAGGGGAGATTGTCAAGAGGATCATGAAGTGGTTTTGTTGCTGAAGCAAAACAGCTGTGGAGACCTCAAGGTCAATTTTCTTTACTTCTGTGTCCCTGAAAAGCAAAAAGAAACCTCTCTATCCCCAGAAATACAAGGGAGACCACTTTGGGTGTTAAGAAATGGTAAAGTTTTAAATTTAATTTTTGTTTTGAAAGCTGATTGATTAATCCTGAAGTATGTAAAACTTTGGTTTGCAGTACCTTCTGTTTATATAGAGGGGGAAGCATATGCTGACTGTAGGCTTGTAGAAATAAGTTATTTGTAATTGGATCACTTATGGAAGTATGGATGAAGCTGAAGTATGCCTGGTAAGTTTCTAGAGACAAGAAGGGGAGAAAAGGAGCTTTGAAGACTCCAAAAAACATAGCTCTGTCTTTAACATGCCAGTTGTAGCAGAGTAAGTGTAGGAGGTAATGGTAATAGCATGAAGGAGAAGCATTACAGTGATGTAGGGAATGGGAGTAGTTGATGGAAAGGATGGGAAATGCTGAGGCACAGGCTGCAGAGAGGCTAGGTGAATGGAGTGGAATTGCTGATACAAGGAAGGCTATGGGGGAGCTTTAGGATTTTTCAGGAGCGGAAGCCATTCGCGGCTTTCTGTAGGGCAAAACTCCAGACTATGAAAGGTGGCCTGGAGGGACCAGAGTTTTACCTTCTCAGGCCCAGGTTGGCTTCTGGGCAAAAGGTTTCAGAGCACATGAGCACAGATGTGAAGTGATACCTCTGCTTTACATGTAGGGTTTCCTTGGCAGACCGCGTGGTTATTAACCAGTTCATCTATTGGCATCAAGCTGCCCGGGAAGCTTGTGAAGTGGAAAATGCTAAGCAGTAGAACTTGGAAGCTGCTTATCCTTGAAGTGGGATAGGCATGTAGTGCTTGGTAGGTTCTGTGCTGACTAATACTTGAGTGATAACTCAGTGTTAAAAGCTTAATTCCACGTGGCTGTGGCACTACATTGTATACCCGTGTAGCGGAGATGATGTGACTTTTTTGGTCTCAAACTTTCTCCTTAAGTCGCCTTCCCAGGTTAGAAAGCAACTCAAAAATTGTGGCTTTTAGGCAGAAAAGGATTAACTCAGTCTCCAGTGCCCCAGGTAGGCTAACAAGTTCAGCATTTATATACAAAATCCTGTACAATGCAGCCAACGTAAGGACTTGGAGCTCCCTATAGCACTGTATTTCTTCTTGAGCTGGTAAAGTAATAATGTCTTTAAAGAGAGCAGCTGTCAACAAGCAAGTAGACAGTAGCAAAATAGGTTGCTATAGGAGAGGGACTTTGTTGCTTACCCTTAAGATGAACCTCTAGCAATGTGAAAATGTTTTTACTCTTCTGGCCTCATTGCTCACTGTCCAGCTGTTGTACTGAAAAAGACAACTCATTTTATTGCTGGGCCTTTGTGTTTGCACTCAGGAGCAAAACAGCTGGGAGGAAGCTCACTCTAAGCTTTTCCACAGTTTCTATGGAAACTGTCAGCTTTCCAGCAGGTTCTCCAAAGGGCACAAGCTGTAGGTGCCTCTGAGTAATTGTTATGTTCGCATGCATCTGAACCTTATCCCTAGCCACCAGCAGATCTCTGAAACGGTTTCCTAGGTGACTGTTTTCCATGCTGTGGATGGTAATGCATGTTAGCAATGTTAAGCAGCGCTTTCTGCACCTCTTGCTGCTGTTGATGGAGTATCTGGTGAAATCTCAGGGCCATAGGTGTCTGTCTGGGCCATCATCTTCCTAATGGAAGGCTTTAATGTCTACAGAACTCCTTGGATGCTTGATGTGTTAAGAGTTCTCTTTATGACAACTTGACTTAGTGAACTACTTCAACATGTCCTGGAAAATAAGAGACACTTCATAGGAAGTCAGTTGTAAGATGATCAACAGTTTCTGCTGTGTTAAAAGGGTTAAACATTTGTCTGAGTACTAGAAGCCTTATTTTTATCATTGCATGCCAAAAATGTCAACAGATGGATGGAGCTTTCATTGGTATGCAACAAATCTTTCACATTTTGATCCAATAAACTACTTTTAGTCTGTTAGTCTTTCTTTACTGGAGTCAATCTTGTTGTTGTCTGATTTGCAGGGGTTTATGGGGCACTGTAGATGTCAGTTCTGAAATAACTGAGTAATTTTTTCTGAAAAATTAGTATTTGTGATGTTCAGCTGCTGTATGGAACTGCTCAGTTGTTGAATGTGAACTTGAACATGGAGCAGCCTGATAAATGGTCAGCAGTGCTTGGGAAGACTGAAGGCATGATGTTGTCATCAGTACAAGCTAATACTTCTTTTTTTACTTCCAAATTTCAATTTGCTGATGGGGCCATGCATTGAAATGCATTTCCAAGACAAAAATCACCAGCAAGACTTCTTGCTTTTCATAGTCTATCTCCTATAATCTCGTCCGTATGGATAAATCTGTGTATTGAAGTGTAGCATGTAGTAGGATTAAAAGGACACTTGCAATGAGTATAAACTGAAGTGGAGGAAGAGAAAGTGAAGACAGCTCTCCACTAAAACTACAACAGCAGTTTAGGGAGGTGGTGCATTGTTCAAAGTTCTTGAGCTGATGACACTTGCATTTTGACTTCAGGAGTCAATGGCTTATTGACTTTGTATTAGTTTTTCAGCATGTTCAACACCATTTTCTCCTAGAACATCCACCAGTTTAATGCTGTGTTGCTGTTTGGGTACTGGCTGGGAAAGGGAAAGTGAGAGGAAAGGTGCAAAGCATGTTAGCTACTGAATCAGAAAGGACAGGTTGTCTTTAGAGGTTTGCCAGCAACATACAGATACAGCTGAATGGTTTTTTTTGTAGATATCCCCACATAAGAGTTCCCATGACTTCCCTAAGAGGCTGCTGGGCATTTTGAGATATGATGGAGATGAACAGAAGCTGCAGTGGGAGAATGAAGGCAGCGTGTCTTGTTATGTTCATGAAAGGCTATGGCATTGGTCCAGGCAACCCCAAGAGGTCTACAGTAATTCATGTGATCCTTTCTTTTATCTGGTTGAGTGCCTGAGGGCAGTTTGATCAGGATAATGTTTTCTTCCCTCCAGTGTGCACCAGAAGGTTCCAGTCTGTCACGTCAGTCTGCAAGGGCACACTGAAACATTGCATCTGTGCAGGGTCTGGTGCTGAACAGGACCAGAGCTTCCTGCTATGACACGAATCTGACAGCGAAAATAAGAAATGGCTGCGACTTATGTTGCAGGACTGCCAGATGTCTGCAACCAGTCTGTGTAAACAGTGTGCTGGAATACTTGTCCCATTGCTAGAGCAAAATGTAGAAACCACGTTGCTGTGAGGAAAGTGGTGTAGAAGCTCGTGACTTCTAGTTTTTAAAACAACTGAACAAGCTGGACTAGATGCTTTAGTGTAGTGGTCTTGAGTTGCACTACTGAAGTGATGGGGCTTTGGCGTGAGAGTTGTCAGACTGGAATGCTTTTTAAAAAGTAGTTATGGAAAAGCTGTATATATTTTAACACTGAGTTTGGTTATTAAAAATGGGGAAAAACTACTTACACAATTCACTAGAAATGCAAGCTGCTTAAAATTGGTGGGGGAGCTTTAAAATGGATTAGTTTCTGTTAAAGGATACTGCTTTGTAGCAAACTGCAGTCCTGTTGAGTTCTGCATTGGCTTCTTTTCTAGGGATCCATGGGGAGCTTCCTACACAAGGCTTAAGGTGACAAAGTTAAAGGTTCCTTGTAGCTTTTGTATAGCAGTGCAGCAAAGAGCCTTTGGACAAGTGCTACAGTACTGGGAGCTGAGGTTATTCTGCAGCTGGCAGAAAATGCTGAATGTTTGGCCCAGCCCCTCACTAGCTGTAAGGTATCTTGCATGAGTCACACACTTGGTATTACCAGTGTTGATAGAGGAGTGCATACTTCTCAATTGAGAACTGAAGTGGTTTTGCAGCTACTGTGGATTGGACTGGAGCATGGGTTTGTAATTTCTGTGAACTTAGAACCTACCTTGGTGCCAAACAGCCTTGTTTGTACTCTATATGAAGAAAGAATGCAGTGCCTGGGAGCTGAGGCAGCTTCTGCATGTGCTGGTTTTGGCTGAGATAGTTACTTTTCACAGTAGGTAGTATGGGGCTGTGTTTCAGCTTTGTGCTAAAACATTGATAATAAGATGTTTCAGTTACTGCTGAGCAGTGCTTACACAGTTAAGGCCTTTTGTGCCTCACAATCTGTGAGTAGGCTGGGGGTGCACAAGAAGCTGGGAGGGGACACAGTGGGACAGCTGACCCCAGCTGACCAGAGGGATATTCCGTACCATGTGATGTTGTGTTCAGCATGTAAAGCTGGGGGGAGGAGGAGGATGGTGGGAGGTAGGTTTGGAGTGATGGTGTTTGTCTTTGAGTAACCTTTGTGTGATGGAGCCCTGCCTTCCTGGAGACAGCTGAACACTTGCCTGCTGATGGGAAATAGTGAATGAATTCCTTGCTTTGCTTGTGCATGTGGGTTTGCTTTACCTGTTAAACTGTCTTTATCTTCCTGAGCTCTAAGATCCTTTTTTAATGCCCTTCTGCTTATGCTCTTCCACTCTTGATCAATAATTGCGAAAACAATACAGTCCAAGGAATGAGTACTGTGATGAGTATGGGCCTGCCTTCAAAAGCTCCTTGGGGGCCACCTCTGAAAAGTGTGGTTTTAAGATAACTGGCTTTCTGATGCTTGTGAAGGGCCCTAGGAGTTATTGGAAGGGCTCCTGTTTTGTGTTGAAGGATTTTGTCAGCAGGGTTGGACAAGGTGCCTAGCCTTTTGTCATACCTCACCTCAGAGCCTTCATAAGATGTGCTTGTAAAATGGTTCTGTAACTGCATCAAAGTGAGAGGTGTCTAGTTATTAATGACCCTGACAAATGGGAAAAATCAGACACTGGCACTGAGTTTATTCCTATAGAGTTCCACAAGACTCACATTAATCCAACCAGGCTTGCCCCTTGCATCCCTTAACTTCATTGTGCAGTAGATGTTCATCCTTTGCGTGGGTATAAATGAGTGCACTGCAGCAGGGGGTTTGCTATTAAGCCTGGGACAGGGAAGGAGATATTTGTTGGTTTTGTATAAGCAGGACTCTGAAATGGAGGGAGGACTTTCCTTCTGCCTTCTACTGGTCTGAGAAAGCTTAGTCCCGGCTGGGCCCATTAATTTTTAATTTAGTCCTCTATGCTGCACTGCTGTTGTGTTTTATGAGGACATTATGTGGAAATGAAGGCTTGTAAAACAGAATTTTAAAGTTTAAAAAAGGCACAGTCATTATACATAATGTGTGCTGAGGTAGAAATGAGTGGGTATTTATAGTACAGCTAATATTAATTGTTGTTTTTATTGTGATGTCATCCTTACAGGTCAGCTGAACAGTAAGGCACAATGGAAGCCAGAAATCCCCAGACATTTAATTCATATGAAATGTCAACATGTGATCAATTTCTACTACTCATTTTATGTTTAAAATAGTTTCTTGTATCACATTGTTGATATGACTTTATGTATGATTGTAAGGAAGAAGATAACTCAGTACCACTGCCACGGAAGCCCATGTACTTTATCAAGTTGCTAGGGGGTCCAGCTCTTAAAGTGAAGAACCTACTGGGAAATAACACTTTTTGGTTAGCAGCATGGCTGTTAATCCATGAAGTTATTCTGGGTTTGTGCAGATACATATGAAAAAAGACTAAAAGATGGTGCCCTTTACCTGCCGTAGGCTCTCTGCTGTAAGTCAGTAAGGATTTGGGAAAGGCAGGGGAGATAAGATGCAACTTCTGCGGTTTAGGGGCAAAAGTAATTCTGGGCTGTAAATATTGCATTAGACGAGGTAGGTAGCTCAGATTTTCAGGCCTGTGGCTTAAAGCTTGCTGGACCACAGGGAGGAGTGAAATGAATTTCAGTCTAAAGCATGGCCAGGCTATGGGAAGTACCAGCAGCAAACTTATTTCCATCTTGCTAGAGATACGATGCCTTCCAGCCTGTCTGTCCCAGTACAGACTGAATTGTAAAAGCTTTTTCAAAGGGTCTGTGAGCTGAATGAAAGGAAGCTGTGCTGTGGGGAGAAGCTTTGTATTTCACCATCCTTATTTGATGTGGTTTAGGTCCTTGATGCTGTCTGCTTGGGAGGCCAGCTGACAGGGTTGCACTTTGAGCTGGGCTCTAAATAGCTTTTGCTGCAGTAGCTTTAATACTGATGTGTCTACTTTTTGACTACTTCTGAATCTTACTTGCTATCTGCAATTCTCCATTATTTGTCTTGGACTTGTTTTTTTTTTTCTGAGAATGTGGTGTTTTAACTTCAACTTCATTGGATTTGAATTGTAGTAGGGTAATTCCAGTTGGAAGGGTCCTCAGGAGGTCTCTAGTCCAAGCTCCTGCTCAAAGCTTTGTAGAAACTTCAGGATTTAACTTTTACTGTCTGAGGGAAAAACCTTGAACAGGAATTGGTTGAGAAACTGACTTGTGATTAGACTTCCTATCACTGCTTATACTTGGTCAATGTTGTTTGCAATATCAAAATCATTCTGTTGTCCTCTAACCTTGGTGTAGCACAAATTTCTCAAAGGGGTATTTGTGATTCCCCTTGCTTCATTAAAAACTGAGGGGAACTGACAGCGAAATACTCGCTTGGTTTCTGTTGAGCTTTGGGGAAGAAAGCTTTGTAGGATCAGGAGAAAAAAAATCTATGGTCCTTGGTGGAGCTGTCTGGTACCCATCATGTGCCTGCTTCCTGTAAGATGTGTGAGATAAGGGCTTGTGAATTGGAAGATGTTGGCTAGGGCAGATATCTTTAAGATGTAGAAATTGCTTCCCCGAGATCCTGAGATGATAGTTTCCTAAAAGCTGGAATTCTGATGTTACTCTACAACAGAACCCTCGGATGCTTAATCAAAGTGATTATGCGTTGATCTCCTGAAGAGAAGAGCTAATGCATCCAGACTTATTAAAAAAACCAAACCAGTACTTACGTACCCAAAAACTCCCGAGGTGAAGTTCTGATTGCTTTGGAGACAGTGACATTGTCAGGGCTTCAGCCTCTTGTGCAGAATGTACAAGCTGACAAGCAGCTTATTTTGAAATGTGCTATTAAGCTAATCCAGTCTCTTAATCTCCAGATCTTCAGTTTATGTCAGATTTAGGACAAGGTTGGGGTTTTTCTCTACCTCAACATGAAGTAATAATTGAATGTGGAAATAAGGACCATTGGAAATGGCTTTACAGCTGGCTTACATGTTTGTAGGCAGATTGAAGAACAGGTGATAACTTGTCACAAGACTTGCTCTGTCCTGTGCCCTACCTGAAGAGCTCAGCGTAAGAACCAGCTCCAGCTGATTTGCTCTTGATCTTGAAAAAGTTGCTGCCAGAGAGGGTGACTGATTAAGAAGGCTCCTGCAACCTGAAAATTGCAGCATCTTAAATCCCCGAAGCTTCTCTCCCTCAAAAAAACATCAGGAAGATAATGAAAAGTTGATGAAGCACAGGAGGAAGTTTCTAGTCAGCAGACTGCAGTGGTGGTGAATCGGCTTTTCACAGCTCACTAACCTCTTAAGTGTTTAATAAATCCAAGAGATCCGTTCCAAGGATAAGGTGGCCCTGGTATCTAACCAGGCAGACTCTACCTGCTGTCATCTTTCTTAAAACTGACCCCGCACAGCAGGACCAATTACCCAGCTAACAAAGTGGAGACAAGCGTCTCCTTTTGTTCCCTCCTGTCAGCTGAGCTGAAGGTATCACAGTTGCCATAGCAATATTGCTTCAGCTACTGAAAGCAGGAGTGGTTGTGATTAAATGACTGAGGATTAGGTATGTAGGTTTTTCTCCTCCTTTTTGTGTGGATTTTCTTGGTTAAGCATGTGACCTTGCACTGACAGAGTGAGGAATAGGCTTCCCTGAGGAGTCTCCAATGCTGTGATTACTTGCTGTGGTAAATTGGCAAGTTGAAAGTGTAGCAGGTCCTAAAGACACACTGGTAAATGAGTTGCTGTGCTGGATGAGATAGCTGTGCATAAATATCTGAAGCAGAAAACCCTCTTGTGCAGGGGATGAACATCTTTCCCATAAGCTTGGGTTTTAAGCTGATATACCTCCTCCGTGCAGGTGACACTATTGTTGCCTAAGAACTCATGTATCTTGCTCCTTCAGCTGCTCCTTAAGCAGTTGCTACTGGCCATGGAGTTGTAGGCAAATGAAGAGTTATGGAGCTGAGACTCCTGCCAGGAAAGGGTAACTGGGGAGCTGATACAATCAGACAATTGATGTTGTAATCAGCTAGCTGGTGGCAGGAGGCCCAGTTGGCACCTCAGAAGTGATCTTGAGGGTGAGCTGCTTGTTTCTCCAGCTAGGAGACTCCCTGTGGAGTGTGTGCAGTTTATTTTTGGAGAGGCTGGCTGCTTGGCCCTTTGACTGGTGACCAGTGCTTAGTTTTGAGTCCTGGTTCAGCTTCATAATTGAAAAATATTGGACTAAAAGGCAAGTCTAAAGTTGTTTTTACAACCTGACTGTCTACATGCAACTACAAAAAGTCTCTAAGCTTGCCTTCTCTCAGGTTGACTTGCATATATGAACAATTCAGTAAAATTTGAGACAAGTGGAAGTAGCTTAGAAGTGAGGCCTTGATGCAGGGGGTTCAGAACTGGCAGCAAACCTGATTTATTAATATAAACTTGTTCAGGGATCTTAAATTGTGTTCTGTCGTCTTACCTTGGTTTGCTAATTCAGCGTTAAATACTGACTAACCTTAAAAACTTGTCATTTAAATATGTTATAAGCTAGGGAGGATGAAAAATACCATATTTTTTTTCTAATTGTCCTGATGGTACATGTAACTAGATTGTCCTAAACAAGATAAATGAATCTCCAAAGAACGGGTGTATTTTCTGTAGCTTTGCCCTGCCAGCTGTGACTGACCGTCTCCGTTCAAGTCTGTTTCCCGTGGCTCAGCAGTTAGGGCAGTAGCTGTGAGTCAGAACAAAGTTACCTGAACTCCTGATGCTCTGGCCAAGCTCTGGCTGAATTCTGAGAACAGGCTCCAGTTCCGTAGGACTGGATCCAAACTGATTTATTAATTTCAGTAGGAAACGGTGGTTGTGTCCTTCAGTGGTGTGAAATGTAGCTCGGTACAGCTGTGTGAGGGCGTGGACCTTGAACGACAGCAGGCAAGATGCTGATGTGCATACAGAAGGCAAAAGCCTTTACACAGCACAGATAATGCACATTGTGAAACAGTTAGAATAACATTCACTGCAGCCACAAAAACAATTTTACAGCAGATTAAACACACTTGGAAAAAGAGAAAAGATGAGTGAGAAAGCAGTACTAACACTAAATTAGGGTTTAGTCAGCAGCAGAAATAGAACATAAGAGAAAATGAGAAAATGTTCCAACTGTCCTATTACTTAGTTTTTTCCCAGGCCAACTCTATTCTGTGTTAATCTATTTTGTTGGGGTGCTGTTTGAATTGAGAAGATTGCTGATCTCTAAGATCATGCCTGTTTGAAAAATACTAGAACTGAGATGTGCATTAACTAGATAGTGCCTAGAGTGCACAGTCAACAGTTGCTTCTTGACTTTACATGTGTGCAATGGTTGATTGTGGAGGATTATCTTTCTGCAGCGCACAGACCCCTGCTAAAAAGGGAGTAATCTTGTGAGAAGTGAAATCTCATCTGATCGTTAAACATGGTGTGCTTACAACCCACTTGTCAGCTTTGCTTAATTCAGCATGCAGGTCTCTGTCAGAACTTCTATTGATTCATTGAGATTGCTTGGCATCTTTATAGATATTAATCTTGTATGTCTGACAAATTACTGGGCTATTGCAGGAGAAGTGGAGTTGGTCATAAATGCTACAGACTGTAGTTGTCTAGTTGACTTTGTAGGTGTCCTGACTTCTCCTGTGAGCCTTCTCATGTGTGTAGCAGTGTTGCTGCAGTGTTCAGCAATAGCTAGCATGCGATTGCTTCCTGCTGAATAGGCTTAGGACAACCCTGGTGTTTCAGACTTGGCGCTGATGACAGTAAATGGGAGTATTTCTTTGGCTTGTGCACCACAGGTGGGTACTTCATGGAACAAGGGTTTGGATTTTGTGTTTCAGTGAGGGTCTGGCCATGTTGTGTTACAGCAAACAGAACCTGTGTGTCTGCAGGCTTGTATAACAACTGTTTCTCAGCTGACATGTTGTGTGTGCCTTAGAAATATGGTCAACACGGTGGTGGTCTGCGGAGGAAGGTGTGTTAACAGCCGGTGTGAGGTGAGTGAGGGGCTAGCTCACCTGAAGGTGTCACTTGGCGCAGTGTAGAGCGAGCACTGTAGATCCAGTGGGGATTCAGCTCTCTTGAATCATGTGCTTGGTGTGATGTATCTTGCCCACTTGGGATGTCTGGGTTAATGAGCTCCCTTTAGTCATGTTGGTAACCCACAGCCTTTGTTTCAAAGGAAACACTGCTAGTGTTTCTACTAATGTTCTAGTTGGTTCAATTAACTGATTAAGGTAGTTGCCGTGGTCTGTACAAACTAGATGTATAACCCTATTTTGGTGAAAAATGAACTGTAGTTTTTGAACCCTTCATGCCTGTTTAGAGAACTCTGCCCTTGTTGCTATATGGCACTTTTTGGAGGGAGTGCTTGGAACAGTTTGGATATACATCAGTGCTGCCAAAAATCCCTAAGGGAGGCTAGGATATGGGGGAGTATCTGTGGAAGACCTTACTTCAGAAACTTGCTTGTGAATGGAGTGAAGGTGGAAGCTGAGATGCAGGAAGGTGCAGTCCCTTGTAAGGGGATTCTTTCCTGTGTTCCCTCTGTGCTGTGAACACGTTGGCTTGTAATTGCATGTGGTGCAAGGTGTCAGTGTTAATTAATCAGCAACATGCTCTTCTGTGGCAAGGCTCGTCTCCATCTTTACATTTACATACATTTGAGGATGCCTGTGATGGGGTATTGCAAAAGTTCTGACTCTTGAAGGATGAGAGGAGGCTAAATGAAAGTCGAGGTTGATTCTATCAGGATCTTGTGGGATTTTTCCAGTCTGGCAGATTGATTACTTTCAGAAATGATAACTGATTGTATCTGAAGAGGTGAAGGGAAGAGTGATTTAGATCATGTCCATTACCTGTCAGCAAATAATGACTGCATGCAACTGAAGTGAAATGAGTGTCTGACACTATTGGTAGCTCTCCTAATTGACCTTTCAATGAGAGCTACTACTTGTGCTTATATTTTTACACGTGTCCAGGAAAGTTTCAATTATCATAACTTGTCTCTTGGTAGGGCTAGGTACCTGTGGAAGGTGTACAGTTGAGTGCTTGTTGATAAGGAAGGCTAGTAGAATAGCTATCTAGTAAATCTTATTGCAAAGACCTATCCTGCAGTCATTGAAAAACCTGACATGAAGCAATATTCTGATGCTAATCACATTTCTATATGGTAAACAGTTTTCTGGAGTATCATTTGAACGCTAGCTCAAAGCAAATACGTATTTTTGATGTAAAAATAGCTGACAAAATAATTCCAAGTTTAAATAATTTGTTTCCCTGTTAACAAGTCATATTGATGTTAATTAGTCACAGAAACAGATGAAATACTTGAGGGGGAGTTTAATTTCACTCCTCGTGGTTTAGCTAAGTGTTTAGGAGCTGATGCTGGAGGAGATGTGTAGAAGTTGGGAACTGTGTGGTTCTTATTATGTTAATGCTGGATTCTAGCCAGGAAACAAGTTTGTGCTTAATGTAAGTAGAGTTCAAACCTAAAGATCAGAAAGCAGTGAAGATGGAACAAATGTCAGCACATACTCTGCTGAGGCTTGCTTTCCTTACTGGGAGCTGGCTGTAGACTGACTGTAACATGGGTGATTAGAGGACAGAGCTCAGTAAAGCAGCTGTATCTTTGCTTGAGATAGGCCAGAAGACACATTGCTGGTAGTTGTGTAATTGGTTACAGCAGTTATAGATGTGGAAATTATCAGATGGGCAGAAATATATTCATCTAGCCCTAAGAGGTGGTCTAAGCTGCCTTTAGTGGCACCATCTTTGAGCATTGAATGTGGCTTGACCTCTTCTAGAACTTTGTCATTCACCAATCTGTTCAGATCTCTTTTAAAACCACTTATTTTCTGGCTTTCACAACAGAATTTGGTAAATTTTGCAGGTTTGTGTGAACGGTAATAGTAGCTGTATGTGTAGTAATGTGTAGTGTCAAGGACATTTATTTTTCTTACCTTCTAGTCTGCTACCTGATGTCTTGATGAGCTACATCCTCGTTTGCTGTGAGTTAAATTTCCCATTTACCTTGCACACTCCTTGTGATTTTTGACAGGTGCCTTAGGTCCCTGTTAGACATTTCTTTTATTTTCCTAGTGAAGTTTTCTGCCTTCTCTTGTTTAGCCTCAACTTTTCCAATGAAGTGACCAAAACAAGAATGTTTGAGGGGATATATGCCTAAGAATATTAAAGTGGAAACAATAAAAAAAGCAGACCACACACATCTGTGTTTATCCTTTCTGGGTATTTGAAGAATGACTGAGTGCAAAGATACCAAGAATACCAAATACAACAAATTGAGGATGGAATGTTGGGGCTGGGGCACAGAACAAGATTGTCTATGCTGACTTGTTCTGGCGTGGCAAAGAAAATCCCACTCCGGCCACGTATGGCTGAGAAGTAACTTTTTCTTGAATATAGTGTAGCTTTGGAGTTAGTGAGCCCGAGATGTCTGGCAGAGCTGAGGGGGATTTATTTACATGCAATTTTATCTTCAGCCTTCTTTTTACTGTTTTGACACCTCTTGGCAATTTTCCTAAGTGCTTAAACTGCACATTGCTGTGAAGGATGTTTTTAAACAGCTACATGTTTAAATTGGGTAAGGCTTATTTACTGTTTGACTTCTGGCTCTGACAGCATTTATTTCTCCAAACGATTTCTGCTAAATGAGTTATTTTTCAGTTAGATTGAGCAGATTCCTACACTTGCATCTTTTTGCATTTGCATTTTCTTTCCTTTCTGTAGGTGTCAGTCATGCAGCTGCCTAGGTAAAGGATGCTTTCAGAAGTCAAACGTTGCTTCACAGAGTGAGCGTGATAGAGGCAGAAAACCAAGGGCGGCTGAGGAGAACCTTGCAGCTTTTGGCTACTGACTGACACAGGCAGCCGAAGGAGAACTGTATCTCATTTTAGCCTTTTGTTTTCTAATGAGTGAGAATGTATGGATGAGGCAGAGGAGGTGGGCCCAAAGAGTGGTATTTCTGGGAAGAGGCTTTAGGTTGCTGTGATTAATAGCTCTAACGCAGTGGGCTTTTTCATACCTGATGTCCACGCTGCACATCAACAGTGTCCATGAAAAGAACTGAGTCACCAGAGGTGCTTGGACCTCATTTGAGGGCTGCTGGTGTGTGGTATCTTACCTTTGAGTTTGACCCCTTGTACATTCAGGTGTGGAACGTCTACGGGGTTCTGTGGGACTTAATGGCCTTGGAGAGATGAAAGTACTTAGAGAACTATCCTCTTTTCTCCAAGTCCCACAGGAGACAACCAAAACCTATTGTCTCTGAGCTCATCTTGCCGTAGATGCAAGTTGAAGAAAGGCAGAGGGCTCTTGCTGAAGTAGCTCCAGTGTCCCTCTGCATTTCACGGCGGGTAAGGGAGGCTTGCATCTGAGAGCTGCGGGGTTGGCCCAGCCTCTGCTCCGTGCGGTTGCTGCTGTTTAGTGTCCTCTGAAGCTGAGCTGTGTACTGGGTGTGCAAGGCACAGCAAGCAGACCTGAAGAGATGGTTTTGCTTGTAGCCTGTATTTATCAGTAGGCTATATAAGGAAAAGCTGTTGCATTGTTTTAAGATTACTTCTCCCCAGTGTGCAGTGAGGACTTAATCTTCATACTACCTCTCTGTTACTGTAAATGGTTTCCTTTGCATTTCATGAACTGAATTCCTCTGGTTTTGATTCAGATTTGTGTTACTTAGCTCAGGCAGAAGTGTACACCTAGTAAGTCATGTTTGTTAAACATACACAAACTTCAGTTCTTGGTACTGTGTGTGAGACTTGGCTAGTAAATTGCTTCTGTCTACATGCCAGTTAGAGATGCTAAGTGAAAAATACTGTGTATCTAACAAAGCACAGTTGCTTAGCTCGGGGTTTTCTGCACAGGTTTTCTTATGTGTGTCTTATCTCTTCTTAGTCTCATCTGTTACACTTTCAAACACTTACAGCCATTATCAGGCTCAGAAACATCTTGAGATAAGGCTGTGCCACTCGGGGAGGCAGGCAGATAACATCTGTGTGCCTTAGAATGAAAGCTGGCTGACAGGGAAAATGACCTGCTGTCCCCTTTGGGGATGATGTTGTCTGGTGGTGGCAGAGGTGTTCTACTTAGGATTGTCATTCTGATGACCTCTGGTTTGTGTTCTTGGTCAGAATGTCTTTACAGCACTTCTACCAGCATGTTATATGGACCTAAGATCTTGTAAAGCTTTCTAGGCTTGATCTCTTGCCTTCAAAAATCAAAACTTGAGCAAAGGAAAAAGGTAGTCTCCACAGAAGCCAGGTTTGCTGCCTTTGAGTTTGTTGGAAGAGTGCTTAGAAGCTAGTGCTGTTTAGGATGCAGAGGCTGGAGGGTATGGATGAGGTGTTTCTGCCACGGAAGAAAGGTGAAGATGCATGTAATTAGGATCTTGCTGTGTTAATGAAGCTAAAACTTGGAGGCTTTTGTCTTTGCCAGGAGCAGATTTATTTGTATCTGGCAATTGAGATGCAGTTGTACAGATAGATTTGTAGGCTGTTATATCCATTTGGGCTATAATTGTGACTTTCTGTTAAAAGGAGTGCTGCCTCTTTAAGGCTGCTTTCTTAGCAGAAAAATATTCAAACTCAGGTTTTGAGCTATGAAAACTGTGCTCCTTTGGTAATTGGAAGTTTGCTTTCAAACAATCAATAACAAATGTCATAAAGTAGTGATCTATTCAGAGAATTAATTGGAGATACTTAAGAGAAATTAATAATGAATGTTCAAGTGAGTTCCTTTTTAACTTTGCAAGAATATTAAGACAAGTAAACATCAGAGGAATTACTGTAAAGCAGACAAACTATGTGGGGAAAATTAAATATGCAATCTAGAGAACTGCATAAATCTGCATGTTATTAATTGGAAGAGTTCCTGAAATTATCATATGGGCTGAATATTAAGTATAATAAACACAAAAATGAATTGAACAGGTGCCTTGTGGGGGGAAAATGATACAGTGCATGGGAGGAACTATGGCAGACATCCTTCAAAGAATTGCAGCTTTTCATGGTGGCTGATAATACACATGCGTGTAGTATTTTAATGTATCCTGTTTCCTGTATACGTGAGAAGAAATATTCAAAGGCCAGAGCAAGTAACTTTTTATTAGAATGCTCTCTAGTCATACAGCTGTTGAATTTTACATCCTACATCCTAGGGTTTGTCTTATGGAACTTGAGCTTAGACGCAAGCGATTTACCTTCTGTCGGACTTGTGTGCACTGAAATCAGCTGCTTCAGGAGATGCTCTAAATGTTGCTCCTGCTGAAATTTTGACAGTGTGTTTCAGTGCTTAAAGCACTCCTAAGGATTCAGTGAAGGGCCTTACTAAACTTTCTGAATAAGAAAAAAGTTTACCCAAAGCTACCTATTTGAGGTTATGTGCGTAGTACACTACAGAGCAACTCTTTGGATTCGTGGTGAGCAAAGGACTAGAGTACAGTTTTAAGTAACTTTGACCCAGTAATTAGGCCTGGGTGTGTAATAGTCACAGCTTCATCTCCTGGGGCTCTAGTTAAGTTTTCTGCTGTCTCACATTTCATTTTGAGCTTGAAATATGACAGTGTTAAGATATTAAGGAGAGTGACATCAGGCTTCATGAACAGGCCTTTGGGGAGTGTGGGGAATAGAGATGGGAAAGAATCCAAGAGGGAACCTTATTAGCATCATTCAGTTGGATATTGGATACTTGCTCTCCCCTTTTCTATTCCAGCACTGTCTGGCTCCTTATGTCTGTGTTCAGAGATGTAAAACTTACACTGCTTTCCTTGGATGCAGACCCTCATTTTCCCCAATTGCAGTGAGCAAAAAGGTAAATGACTCAGTAGTTTATTGGCTAGATTTCAACACTTGCTTTGCATTTGTGAACTGAATGTGTTACAACATTGTCAAATTTATTGTTGCCTTGATATTAAGAGCTCAGAATGGATATCCTGCCTATTGCTTCATCTACTCATGGGGGTCAAGCAGCATTGGGGTGGGATGTTAAAAGCAGTGGCATTCAAAGTTCAGGTTTGAAAGGAATGTCTACGCAAGGAGAGGTTTCTAATTGGACTCCTTGTTATTAAAAGAAATTGCTGGGGACTACTAATGAAAAGTTGGAAGCATGAAATAGCACGGGGTGTTATACCTTCTTCTACTGAGGTTTGAGTGTTTGAGTGGTAACCTGTAAAATGTAAAAAGCATGCACAACTGAGGACAGATCTATCAGGTGTAGGGAGAAAAGACAATAGTAAGTGTGGAAAAGGGCTGCAGGAGTACTAGAACAAAGACCACCTGGTAACCAGGTGGCAGTGCTGTCAAGTCATCCACACATTCAGGATACCTAGTTGGTGGTTCGTGACAGTCTTGGATAAATGTCCCTCTCCAAGGGACTGTGCATCACTCGTGGCACCTAGCAGCTGCTGGTCTATAACCAAGACAGAAATAATGAGAAATTTCACCCCGTAATTTCAGAATGACCTATAAAATCCAGCTGCAAAGATGACTGCCTATCATCCTCAGTGATTCATTTTGTTCTCTGAATTCCAGGCATTAAAAATAATGCGAATGTGTCACAGCAGAAGTTGAGCTATTGTCATGCTGGCAACACTGCTTTGAGAAGACACCTCTTACTCTTTCCTTCAAGGCCACGGACTGGGATCTTCCTTTACGCAGCCTCCTGAGTGAATGAAGGAATATTGCAGCACAAACACTTGGAAGAGCACAAATGTAAGAGGTAAAGCATGTTATGTAGCAGCCTGCAGTTCTTCACCACTGCAGGAAGAGCAGTTGAGTGGATTTTTTCAGGTGTGATGCTCTTCTACAGCTTTAAGAACTAGGTAATTAGTTAAGAATTTAAAGATTGTACCTGAGCACTTGATACTTTCTGCTGCACTTGTCAGAATTGTACAGCTCCAAGTCTTAAGAGCTGATTTAGTTTTCCCAAGAAAGTCTGTTGTTGGGATCTGTATTCTCTTACCTCTTCTTAACAAAGATGAGGTTCTATACCACCCATTTGTGAAATGATTGGCTTACTTGTGGCTCTGCGTAGACACTGAGTGATTGTGGCAAGGGTTAACCTCTGTGTCTCAGCTCCAAAAATGTCCCTTAAATTGTAACTTTGGCATTGACTTTGTGGAAACTCACACTTGGAAATGGGAGTAAGAATTTTGGGTAGTATTTCCATGTGGATTGCTTTTTTTCCTTCTCATACTTGTTACTTGCATGGTTTAAGTACCTAATATGCCTTTTTTATTCTTGAACTAGTAGAGATGTTGAATGTCAGTAGTTCCCTTCAAACTTTAGTTTTCTTGATTGGGCCTCTGGTTTCTCTGTGACTCTGAACATAGTTTTTAACGTAGCATTGGAGCTGAATGGGTCTTTCCCCACTGACATGTTAAATAGTTTGCTTAAAAAAAAAAAAACATACAAGGAAGCAGAGTAATACCTCAGGGAAATAAGGCTTTCTGAAAGAAGCAAGACTTTGAAATAGTCGCATTTCCTTTTAGCTTGCCATCTTTTAGAATTCTGTTTTCTATTAATGAACTCTAGCTTCTTGATTTTAAAAAGGAATGTTTTTAGAAAGCTGCTGAGCAGGTATTTACTGTAGCCTAGTGTGGGCTTTCTATCAGGGTTTCCAGATAAACTTGCTGAAGTTGTTAGAAGTTGTCTTTACAGGTTAGTGACTATTTTCAGATGGGTATGCAGGCTGAGATAAAGGTAAGGATAGTACACCTAAGCATCATCTTCAGAAGTGACCAAAATCCACTCATGTAAGGCTGAAGTAGCTGCATTTAGGTGTTAGTCTGGCTTGATCTTGAGTCCTTGCGGTGAGTGAATGTTGAGCCTGGGAGTAAGACTCAAGAGAATCATTGAGTTCCAAAAATATGGGTGCTAATTCACTACATCTTGAGGGCTGCTAACCTTCTTGACTCTAGACTCAACTTCATCCCAGTTTTTTCTTAGCAAAACACTGTAGACCCTCTGTGTAAAACTGCTCATAGCTTGACTGTGCCAGAGATCCGTTTGCTCCTCAATGGAGAAATGGAGTTCCTGCTTGTGCTTCCCTCTGGATGCAACGCAGCCTCTCTGGCATGGCATTGCCCCTGTGGAAAGTAGGTGACCTAGCAGTAACAGCCCTGCAAGGCTGTCTCTGAGCCTCTGGCCCAGTGTTGTTCTCCAAATCCCTTTGAAATGCTGTGTAATCATCTGTGGGCTGTCTTGCTAGAGGAGGAACAAGGAAGCAAAAAGCTTTTAAAGTGTTCAGCATGCTGCCCCTGTTCCCCTGAGCCTACTGTAGCACCTAATGTGCTTGTGAAGAGAGCAGACCTGGGGCTTGTTAATTAGCGTCCCTGCTTGATCTGAGTGGCTGGCCTCTGCCTGTCAGGTCGGATAGGCTGTGAAATCAGGCAGAAAGTGCTGCCTGTCTAATGAACTGCTTAAAATAAGTACCAATTAAAGTATTAAACAAGCTCTAGTACTGAACCAGCCAGACACTTTTTGTTGTTGGTTATTAAATTACAGTTTGCAACAAAAAGAGCCATCAGCAGGGACCATTTGTAGCACAGTGGTGTTGCTCTTGGTTTGCATTAGCTGAGATGGACAAGAGGAGAAATCGTGGCTTCTAGAACCATGTAGAAATGGCATGTTTTCACATTTTGTTGTAGAGCTTAATGTTAACTGGAGTTCAGTTTATAATCGCTTAAAAGAAAGCAAGCTCAGTCACAGGTAGGTTTTGCTTGGTTTTTGAGTTGGGTGTGGAAAATACACTTAAAACATTGCCACATTCTTACTTTTAATGCCTCCTGGAAACTCTGGTATTATTGTGAGCTAAACTTACCTAGGAGGATGACAAAATTGCTGTCCATTGATGTTGAAATAAACTCAGCAGACAAGGATCAGTGAGTACCCTCCAGTGATGAAAATTCCCTTGGTTTGAGTCTTTCTGCTGTCCTGTTGATCTTGTAGGTAGCTGGCACTGCACTGTGTTCATCTACAGCCACAGAAGCCAAATACCCACAGAAGCAAGAACAACAGCTAATTGTCCTTCATCCTCAGCTCATCCAGGCTCTTCATAGGAGCCATTTTTCTGGCAGGGTTGTATCCAGTTATTATCCTTGCAGCAAGCTGTTTTATTAGTACAGCAGGCTGTACCAATAAAACACATGCTTTTCTGAGATAACTTGGTTTAGATACTGGGCTACATTGAGTCTTTTCAGTTGGATTAATAGTTCAGAGGGAGTGTTTGACAGTGAGGAAGGGGAGAGAAGCTGCTTGATATTTTTTCAGTTTGGACTTGGAATTGTATGCTATGAAAAATAAAATGAAAAGCACGTTTAATAATGTACTTTGAACTTTTCTAGGCACTGTGCATAAATCCTGGTATATGTGACTTCTTACTATGCCTCTATATGGGTGTTAAATGAACACATGACTCTCCTGAATACTACTCTATTCCTGTGTCTGAAGCAGTCCAAAGAATGTGAAATTTTCTGGAGTACCTTGCACTGCCTTGGAAGATTAAGCAGTTGAGACAATATTATACACTGTTATCAGAAAATAAGCTTGTAGAGAAATCAAATTCTGTAGCGTGAGTGTGAAGTTGTTCTAATGTGTAGTAAATGTCATAGCAGGAATTCCTGGTTGATGTGTTTTCAAAAGCCTATTGATTGAAAACTTTCTAAACTTGACTAGTAAATTTAATAGTTGATTTTTTTCCGTGATTCTGCAATGATGGCATTCCAAATCACTGAGTTTTCACTGGCTTTCTTGTCATGCTACGAATCAACTCTTAACTTTAAAAAGGCCAAAAGCTATGTGCCATGTTTTACAAAAAAATAATCCTAGATCTACGAAAATTCTTTGAAACACAGCAAACTTCTGCTGCATTGGATCCAACATCATCATAATTACTCAAAATGAGATCAGACTCTGTTTGATGGCTGACTATGGGACTTCTGAGTGCTGCTCCCTGATAAGGGCTCACAACACCAAAACCGAAGACGTGGAAGCGTGCTATATTACACATCTCAATTTCACACCCCCAAAAAATCCTCTCAGAAATGTGTGAAGTCAAAATGAGTGAGGATGAGAACTTCTGTAAATAAGCAGCTAAAGGTAAACTTCATAAATTTCATAAGTAATCTTTTTTCTTACTTGGAGTTCCAGTAAGGTAATCTAGTGTGACTGGTACTACTCTTGGAAATTCATCAGTCTTTCTAGGTAATATGGATGACTTGTAGTGAGTCCAGTTGTTAGAGAGGCTGACACTTCTTCCTGTAAGAAATCAGCTGCTGTGAAGCTGTCTGCAGAATTCCTGCACTTGCAATTCTTTTAGGGCTAAGGTTTCCAAATAAGTTAGGGTTAAGGGATACGTGGTGAGAGAGAAGTCACATCTGTAAGTTTTGGGGTTATTGTGACTAAGAGTATCTTAATGAAGAGGGCTTTTTAATAAATAAGAGCCCAAATTCTGCCTTTCTTGATCATAATGAAGAATGACTAAAGTGTAAGTACAAGTGGATTATTGGCCCAGAATAGAGTTTTCAAGTGTTAAAGCAAGCAGGCGTGCTCCCCTAGTCAGACAACATCTGGATTTTTTCAGTTGTGCCAGCTTAGCAGGGAAATGAGAACAAACTGGTGGCTGGAAGGAGCAAGGCTCTCACAGCCAAAGTGGTCTGACCAGGAAAGTGGTAAGACAGGAATGGCAATGCTGTAATAGGAAGGGGCTGAATGAAGATAAATGAGGAGTTGAGACAAAAAGAAAACAAAACAAAAGTGTGTGAAGGAAACTCAGGGATTTGAATCAGACTACAATAACAAGGCAACTAATCAAACCTAGGGGTTAAACACTTGCAATGCTGAAAGGTACAAAACTAAACTCTTCTACTCTATTTAAAAAAAAAAACACATTTAGATCACGTTAAGCAAGATGAATTGTTTTAAGAGGTCTATTTGGTTTTGTTTTCCTAAGGAAAATGCAGCTGAAAAAGGAAAGACCGCAGACCTGGAAGAAGCAGGTATTAGTTTGCATTCGACAGTGAACATGAAATTATTAAGAATGACATTCAAAAGTCTTCGCAACGAAACATTTTCTTCCTAATTGTTAGCTGTCAACCATTCCTTCATTTTCTATACTAGTCTGTCCAGCGTTTCAGAGGAGCTAACCTACTACCTTAACAATACACAGGAAGCAGTGCGATACGCTGTGACAGGAGATGCTGAGTCTGACACAGCTGTTACGACACTGCTGATAACAGGGAAGCTGTGGTTTAGCGTAGTCTTCTCAAAGGTATTAAATTACCCAACAAGAGGGAAATTTTGCTGCAGAATTAATTGTTACCTGGAAAACAATTTCATGCTAGGCTAAACAGGGATTTAAAAAAAAATCCATGGTCTGGTTTACAAGCCAAGCCTTCATTTTAGAAAAGGAGAGGGAGAAATAAATGACAGTCAGTTACCTCAAAGTGTGCCTACAAATCTGTTCTATAAATAAAACAGCTCAGGGTGGTCTGAACTAAGTAAAGATCTGTGGGACAGTTGGCTACTGATGAAGTACTTGGCTTCCTGCAGTAGTTTCCTGGGGATATATGCAACTGGAGTGAGTGGGACAGGAGGGACAATGAAGAGTGAAGAGAGTGAATGGGTGGATGTATTAGTACCTTGTAGGTAAGGAAGTGACACAAGGTCCAAATGCATACAGAAACATTTAAAACTAAGTTCATTTACCTCCTTGTTCTCAGAAGGGCTGTATAGGGTGTTCTAGCCTGTGACTGAATGTTCTTTCTAGTATGCGCTCTGGCATTCAGAGGAGCACACAGAGGAGAGGCTCCTTAAAATGCAGCACTTGTGTGGATTAAATGTTCACTGACAGACTACTTTGGGCCTATTCTGATGCTTGCTGGATGGAAATAGCTTTGTTAAAGGAGTTAATAGGGTAATATGTGTTTGAGTCTCATCCATTTAGTCAGTTACTATGGTGAAGTAGCAGATAGAACTGCTTACATGCAGAAATACTTTGTTCGTGTTGAGCAGGAGGAGATAATTAAATTAGGAAGTTTAGTTCTTACTGTGCTGTGTGTTCTTTGTTATCTTAGGCAAGGCACTAAAAGGAAGCTTTTAGTTTTGGCGTCCTACAGCACTGCCACTTTTGGAAGATAACTGGTCATCTAATGGAGCAGAAGCTACTCAACTCCAGGTGGCTTTTGTCTACAACTTAAGGCAAACACTTTAAATCCATTTGGAAACTTGTCAGACTACAGTAGTATGTTGTGAATGCATGAAGGGTTAGATGTGTACCTTGGTTAGCACATGATAGCACTCCAAAAATGTTCTTTTGACATTTACATGAAGTGTGCCTCAGTATCCCAGGTGTAAAATGCAGTTGCTGTGCCAACTCACAAGCACTTTGATGTGGATAATAACTTCAGAGTAACTTCGTGAACAGCTCTGAGAATGTACTAGAACCACTGTTCCCTGTCATATGATCTTGATCTTCTGCTGAAGTAAGAATTGCTTGATAAGTACTAGAGTTTAGAAATGGTGGTTTTTCATGTCTCATTTTGCAGAATTTTCTGAACCCACTTTCTCCATTAAAAGTTCCACTGATTAGAGATGTGTTCCTTGTTTAATTTTTTTTTCTTTTTAAGCCTGTGAAATGGATCTTTCAGGAAAAACTTAAATGCACTTGTTAGTGCAGCTTCCTGAATGACAGTAACTCAACAGCACAGAAACACTATTATGTGCAGCATAGCCTTTGTTCAAAGGAGTGCGGTATTTTAACAGTAACTTCAGAGCTGCCTCTAAGGCAAGAGAAGCAGCTTCATTTCTTCAGTTCCCTATAAACAGGCTGGATGTAGCCATGGAGACTGTGCTATATTCCCCCTGGAAATAGGGTGGAGATTCAGAAAGTCAGTGGCAAAAGCGAACAGAAGCTATTGCAGTGGAAGAGGTCTGAATTTAAATACTTGAACAAATGGAGTCTGTACAACTGGACCAACCTGAAGGTCTTCAAGTACTCTTTTCGTAATTGCTGAAGCATTGACACTCTTGCAGTAAGATAAAGCTATCCAGTGCTTAAGCTTGGAAATGAGAAATAATGACTTTGGGGCACGTTATAGTGGAGGATGAATCAGTGGTGTGTATCTAATGCTGTTCTCCTGCTCTTAAAGAACAATTCTGATATAAGGCGCCCTTTCAACTCACACTGTACTTAAATAATGCAGGCTGTGTCAAACAAATTTTTCCAGGGAAGAATCCAAGTGTCTTCGTCTAGAGTTGTGAAATGAGCCCAAGCTGCAGAGTGAAAAGACACTGAGATTAGGATCCTGTGATGGTGCATGTTAGATGAGGCAGCTGAACAGCTGAGCTGCAAGGAGCTCCATGTTGAACCACTTGTGTCCTAACCTGTTAACCTGCCTGTGTCCTAACCTGTTAACCTGCCTGTGTCCTAACCTGTTAACCTGCCTGTGTCCTAACCTGTTAACCTGCCTGTGTCCTAACCTGTTAACCTGCCTGTGTCCTAGAAGGCCGGACTCTGCTCTTGACTCCGTGGAAGAGTGTAAGTTACGCAGCCCTTGGAATTTGCAATTTGTGTATGGCAAGGAATGCTCCTCAGGCATACCTGGCAGGTGAGTGCTGGCGGTACTGTGGCCATCCTGGGCAAACTCTGTGCTGCATGGAGGGTTGTAGCACGTTCTGTGTATCTGCATTCAGCCAGTTAGATGCTGTATGCATATCTTTAACTTTCAATTAAATTCTTGGTGGGATGTAACTGACTTGAAGCTTCCCCTCCTGGGTGGACATGTTTTGTTTCCTCTGTCCTGTTAGCGCCATTCATTGCTTTATACAAATCTGAGGATTCAATTAGAAGCATCTAATTTTTCAGTATTTTAGGATTAAGAGACTGAGCAATCACTGAGTGCCTCTGATCGAGTATGGGAGGTCCCTTAATAGAACACTTGCAGCTTTTGATAAATTACCATTCTATGATTATCAACATGATGTTTTGAAAGGTGTTTTTCTTGTCCCGATTTATTTTTAAGTTCCTCCATATTCTGTTGCTGGCACTCACTTAATTATTTTTTTTTCCTTTCCAGGTTTTGGCACTTGAGCTGCTAGTTGGGCTTTGGAGACTTTTGACATGGTTTGATTTCCCTAGCCGAGACCTTTTTCAGGGTCTTGGCAGAGTTTAAAAAGGAAGCTACTTGTGCTTCTGGCTGACAAAATTGCTCCTGACTTCAAGAGGATGCACTAGGCTTTAAGCTTTACTATCCTCTGGAAGAAGAGACTTGCTTTTTCAAAAGGACAGGTGCCATACTCTTTTTACTATTTCAATCTATGATGATTATGCTGCTGCCTTTGTTTTGTACCTACTACAGGGTGAAGTATGACTGTATTGACTATACAGGAAAAAGAGTGGTAGAGGGCACTTTCAAATAAAACCTCAAGTTTGAGTCAGCAGCTAGTGCTGCTTTTCTGCTGCTTGCTTATTAATAAAATGCATGATAAGGTTCTCAAAAGAAGATCTGGTACTTTGAATTTGTGATCCTTTTGGACTGTATACCACTCTGCATCTACGGAAGTGGAATGTTTGGGTTATCTGGAGTCCTGTTCTTTACTCTTGTGCGGTTTGCTTTGCGCTATGAAATCAAAGCTGCATTTTCCTAGTAGTATTGACAGGCCTTCAGACTGTCCTGTGATGAACCCTCTGTCATGTGTAGAGAGAAGGGAGGATCAACACCACCCGCACCTGTCATGCTCAATTGACAGTAGTGTTCTGTTCCACTTCTACTCCACTGCTTTCCTGGATACTCATATGAAATGACCACATTTTCCCTGTATTTTGTTCTCCTGCAGCAGGTTTCTACTCCTATTGTGCAGAAATACACGTATCTACTGTCAAAGATTGTGTTTCCAGATTTGTTTAAAAAGTAGCACACTGTACACTATTATAGAACAGCCTATAAGGAGGTATCGTCCTTCCCAACAGCTGAACTATTCTTTCCCCAGTGCCTACAAGTTATCTATTTAGGAGCTGTTGTATTTCAGTCCAACAGATTTTGCCCATTGTATCTTTATGTGTTGAATCCACTTGTGGACTGCACTATTCACATGCCTCCTGTGATGGAAGTAAAAGGAAAGTGTTTGGGGGTCTAACTTTGTTCTTCAGTCTAAATGAACACAGGATGAAATTTTCAAGGGATGATTTTAGAGATGCTTCACTTATTTTCTGCTACAATTTTCCACATGAACCCTCTCCGTAGAGTTTTTTTCAAGCTACTATTGTTTAAAAATAAAAGCCAAGCGACAATGATTCCCCCATTTCATGCTGCAGTTGTGCAACACATTTGAAAAGAGCTTTGACTGTTCACAAGGTTGGGAAATGATGTTTTATTCAACATGGGAAAGGCTACAGGTGTTGGGTGTTTTCATTTGTTTTATTACTAATAGCAATAAATGAAGATCTGTTGTACTATAAGCACAAACTGAGAAAGGTCTCCTGGGGTAAACAAGAAGGCAATACTCCAGTGGCTTCAAGTGGTTTATAATCCCAGCCTGATACCCGTGGAGATGGAATTAATCCCTGTGCCTGGGATTCACACCTGTTACTTAACTGTTTTAGTTCAGCCCTTTCCTGATCCTAACCTGACCCAGCTTTTAACATGTTCATCAGCACTGCCCATTTCACTTTGCTCTGGGATCTTGTGTCAGCCTCTGCATGCCATGATCTGTGCTGATCAGCAGGGAACACCCAGGCTTGCCTGCCTTAGCTTGGGCAAGAGACAGTAAAGGACTGAGACCCTTAAACTTTCCTCAGGGAGAAGCCAAGCAACTGTACTTGACCACACGGCCTGAACAGAGTAATTTCAATGCTTTATAGTGAAGCTATAGAAAGCCTCTGATTTTCCAAAATACTTTCCACGTTACTGGTCTCATTCCAGCCTGGGATTGCCCCAGCTTACAAGGGAGCTGTAGCCAATCCTGTTTATTATTCTATAGACTCAGAAATGCTTCCCTTGGTCTCTTTGGCAAACCCTCTGTGCCATTCGTCCTGCTTCCTCTAGCATTGGCTTGGTTTGGGAGCCAGGCGTTGGCCACATTGCTCTGGGTTCATTTTCTGAAGAGTCAGCTTTCATTCACTGAGTTCACAATCCAGTCATTCTCCTGAAGCAAGAGGAGGTACTGCTCAGTCAACGTCAGCTATTACATTTTTGTCTATTTATTTACTTTTCAGTGAGGTACAGAACACATCTGTTAAGGCACATCTCCCTGTGCCTTCCAGGCCCTAGTTAAGTGGGAACTTCAGAAAGCAGCCTTAGCTCCTGGGTGTGATTTCAGATGTCCTTGTTGACAACAAATCTCTGTGATGTTAATCAGGCTCAAGAACTGAAGGACACCAAGAGTTATCATTGCTGCTGGCTGCAGCTGAAAGTGAAGGGTTATGGGCAACAGGGATCAAAAGGGACTTAGCCTTTCCTGCCCCCTTCTCATTAAAGACAATAGAAGAAATAAAAGGTTTTCAGTAGCATCTCACCAGAGTATAATTTTCATTAATTGCAGTATAATTATGTAATCGCTTTAACAAGTGCTGCCTGAATCCTCTCAGGGTGTAGTTGTCTAAGAAGGCACCAACAGAAATACATCCTCTGATGAAGCAGGCTTTATGAAATTTTGGAAGCCTTGTCTGCCTTGTGCCAATATCCAGTGACAGCCCTGGGCTGCGTTTCCTAAGTATACCAGAGGAAATGAAGAGCTATGAGTACACCGAGGCAAGGGTCAAGCTGTTCCTGCCTAGTTGCTTTGACTCGTCTCATAGAATTTTCTGCTAACCTTTGTCAAAAACAGGGTAGTGGGATAAATGCTGTGACCTGGCGTACAGCATTCAGCAAAGTGTTTCACGTTGGGTTTGGGATGCGGCAGGAGACAGAATGATCTACTCAACACATATAGCTACAGAGCAGACCACGCGTGTCGTACTTGTTTGAGAGAAATTAATGACCGGGTTTTTAATCAACATTTTTCACTTCAGCTACGAGCACCTGTGGTTAAGACAGCTTTTCCCAGCTGAGCCTCTCTGGATGAGTGCCATTGTCTATCTGTGCCACCCCTGACATGCTGTACTTGAATGCTGTAAGATTTTGTTGGTACAGCGACTTTTGGCTATTTCTCATTAGTCCCCCCGGTCTCTTTCAAATTTGAGTTCAACAGAAGCTGGTTTGATCTTAAGGGTACATAGTTTTGTGTAAAATGTTAGCTCTGTGGAAATCTAGGGGTGTTTTGCTGTTGATTTTTCTGGACCTAGGATTCCCCCCTTGTTTTCTGCCTCCTTGCCTATCCCAGCTGCTGCTTTACTCCCCTGGTCCGTTGGCCCCCTGTGCTGTGTCGACTGGGGGTGGCTGGGGCAGCTGTGCTCCGGCTTAATCTAAATTTGTCTGAAGATCTTCCTGGTTTTCTCTGTCATACCATTTAATTTGTTTTCCTCTGTAGTTTATTGCCTTTGTGAATTCAGCATTTACCTTTGTAAGCTTAGTAGGAATAAAATTTAGCATGCAAAGCAGCTTGCAAAATAAAGCTGCGGTGTAATTTTATACTGCTGTTTTACTGCAGCTGTTTCCCGCAGGAGGGGAAAACCTTCCTGTTACCTGGGCAGGATGGCTCGGTGTTCTGTGTGTGCTGGCACCCTGGCCGTGATGGCGCTTGCCTGTGTTTAACATGTCACTGAATTTGATTTTAACCCATGGTAAACCTCACATTTTTTTTGTCAGCAGTGCTCAACTTGCTCTAGGACTATACAACAGGAAAACAGCCATCGTAACGCTAGGAGCTCTCGGTATATCTGTAGGTTTTGTACTGGCAGGTGGTGTTATTTTGTGGTATTCAGCTTTGTCTTTCTGAGGTGTTAACAGATGGTTGAGACGCGCGTGTAGGAGAGCACCCCAGCAGCCCACAAGCCCACGGTGAGTTACGCCCGTGGTTTCTGGGTATCAGTAGAAGGGAATTGCATAGCTGGTTTTTATGAGGTGTATGTGCCTATGTGTGTGTATATATATGCATGTATACAAGAAAGGTGTAGCCCTGACTTTGCAGCTCTAAAAGTGGAATTTTAATGTATTAATCCACAGGCTTCTGAGGAGCACTCCCTGCATAATAATAATGAAAAAAAAAGGAAGAAAAAAGAGAGGGAAGGGGCTGGAGGGAGGCCAGCACTGTCATTCCTGCTGTTTCGTGAGACAAAAGTATTGACTTTAAGTTGAAATGCACTTGCTGTTTCGGTACAGGAACTATGAGGTTTTCTGATTCAAAGTTGCAGATCTTTTCCTTTTGCGTTGAAGAGAAATCTCTATAAGCTGGTGGTACTATTAGAACTTACACCTGTACAAATAAGTAACAAAACTTTTTCCAATGCGATTTCCAGTTCCTCTTCCTCAGTTTTGAGTTTTCTGTGCCTCCTTTCCCCCTGTCCCCCAGAAAGGCTTGCTGTAGGTGAAAGGAGATTTGCAATTTAGGATGTTTGCGTATTTTTCATTTAGAAAATAGACATTTTATCAGGTTTGATGGCTGAGGAAAATTGCCTGTGCGGAAACGGTAACTAATTTCAGGGTGACTGATTGTAGCTTTCTGCAAGGTCACAGGTTGTTCCTGTCCTTTCTGGGTGCATTCTCCAGAAGAGGACAATCTCCCCGCCGTGAAGTGGGTGAGTAGCGCTGCTGCTTGCACACCCTGCAGTTTAGTACTGTTGGTGGTAAGCTGAGCAGAACAGGTTTTTGGTGTTCAAATAAAAAAAAAAAATTGTGCCTTCCTGTTTGGTGAAGGACTACTAATATTATAAGGCTGACTGGTTTCTTTAGGACTGACCAAACGGTTCAGGAAAAATAGGAGGCTTTTCAAACACAGTTAGGTCTGCTGAAGCAGCAGTCGAGTCACTGGTGGGGAGAAGATGAGTGCGTCAGTTCTGGAAGCTGAGCTGTTTTGTATCCCGCAGGAATGAATATGCTGATACTTGGTAGGCTTCCAACACTTGCAACTGAGACACGGACGTGCCTGTTTATTTTCCTTGCTGGAGTCATCTTTGCGTTTCTGTGCCTTGCGTCCAACAGCCTAGATTTACAATTCAATCTGCACCTATTTGTTTCTTGCCAGAAGAGGATGAAATAATAGCCAGGCTCTGTTTTCTTTATAGCTAGGAACAGATAGCTGTGGCTTACCGTCAGTGTAAACCGCACAGGGTTTTGTGATGATTCAGATGGATGATGCCACTGCTGCATGAAAGTAAATGGCAGTGTCCTGGAGGGAGTCCCAGGTTATTCTGCTCTTCTTGCAGCAGTTCGTTGCTGTGGCAGTGCGCTTGAAGAGAAGCACACCAGGCCAGATTCTTTGTTTTGCTCACAGCAGGAGTCACTCTAGCAGGAACAGTGGAAGTGGGCTTATTCCACATCAGCGCAGGTCCAGTGGATGTCAGAAGCTGTTTGAGAGGTTTAGAGTTCAGAGCTGGGGCGCCTCGGTGGCTTTGTGCTGTGCTGGCAGGGTGTGTGACACAAAGAAAGTCACGGAGCCACTCGCAGCTCCGGTTTGGCTGAGGAAGGACCATCCCGTAGCACAAGGTCAGTATTTCATCTCTCAAATGAGACTGCAGTTAGATAGCAGATCCTTCTTTGCCTTGCTCCAGTGCACGCCAAAGGGTGAATTTGAGCTGTGAGATATCTCTGCATAAAGCTGAGAATTCCAAAGTAAATTAGGGAATTGGAAATGAGACAAAGTGAATCTAACCCCTTTTCTTATCTTTTCTGCCTTCTAGTGCATCTTCTGTCTTTTCTGAACTTTCTGAAGTACAAGGGACAAGCAGGTCGAAAATGGGAAGAAAATTAGAAGCACTTGGCCTGGTGCCTACCTTTACACCGTGTTGATTAGGTTTTAATTGGCAATTCTTGTCTGTAATATAAGATAATTGCCGAGATTTCCAGGAATTGTTTGTAGAATAGGAAGAAGCAGACACATGTGAGTTCTACTGGAGGAGTTTAATTAAGGGCTTTATAAAGTGCAACAGATGGTGGTTTGCTAGTTAGGAAGACAGGCGTGAGGCCTCTGTGTAGACATTCAGCCGTGATGATTAGAGCTTCTGCTCCGTGCTGGCTGGAGATGCTCTGACATAATCTTCCGCTAGGCAGCTTGAGCAATTCAAGGATAACATGCGCTTTATGCTCTGGTCCAAACCGTGATGGTCGTTTTTCAGAAAGTGAAGTTAGGCAACCGTAGAGTGAAATTCCTTCCCAACAGGAGGTTTGTTTCCACTGAGCTCTGCAGTTGTCCGCAGCTGCCTTGTGAGAGGCTTGCAGAAGTGAGAAGACCTGTCAGTAGCCATACAAGTTCCTTTATAGACACTCTAGGGGCATGGAAGACAGAGGATCTATTTGAGTTTTGACAGCAGTGCTCCACAATGATTTTATGTGAGCCAACAACCAACCTTGGACTGGCTTCTGAACTGGAATTATGTCCATGTGGAACTTGGAAGAGAGAAGAGCTTTCTTTTTTCCCCGCTACCAGTAATAAAACTGTTTCCAAAGCCCTCATCAGTCTCTGGCTTCTAGAAAGTTATAGGAAAAGCGGAACAAAAAGAGGATATTGTAACTTACAGAGAAAAAAATATTTTCTCTTTGCAGTCTCCATTGGAGCGGGTACTGAACCTTGTGTTTTTTTGTGTTATTTCTGAAAGCACGAGAATGTGTTGAAAAAGTAAAAAATCTGTTCTGAAGTTGCATATTTATTAAATGGCTTTAGGATATGATCTGGTTACTATTGCAGCCCAACTGTGATTTCTGTTTGCTCACCAGCACTGCCGTAACGTTAATGAAATTAAGCCTTGTCCGTTGTCAGAGAGTTATCTTGGAAAAGGCAAATTAGCTGGTGGACGGTAGATGTTACAAGGGAGAATCCTGTTTTAGAAAGATTTTTTTTCTGGGTTTTCAGATTCCAGGAAGAACCTAAAATTGCAGATTAAATAAGCAGCAAGCAGGGAATATTTCACTTAGGCGCTGAAGAAAAAGATGACGTTTGTGGCTCTGTGGCGTCCTTTTCACGGGGTCATCTCGCTGTGCAGCCAGCCAGATCTGCAAGATGACAACAAGCATTCTGTCAAGCTCCCTGCTTAGTAAATGCTTTAGTAGAACATTAGCTCATGTTTAAATTAGATTTTTTTTTTACTTTTTAGCATCAGTAATGCTGCAGGGGAGCTTCCATGGGATTAACTCTTTGGCTCTTTTCTTTCTGCAGCTTGGTGTTCATTTCAATTCAGGCTGTATTGGAAAGTGGTTACCTGGAAGGGATTTAGTTACACTGGGCTTCGACAAAGGCAACACCAGATGCTCAGGAAACATTTTAGATATAAACTCTGAGCTTTTTTTATTTTTTTTTTAAGAACTGTTTACCAGCCCCCATGGCTAATGCTTTGAGTTGGCTGATTTTGTTATGTAGCCTTAGGACCCTCCTGAGAGGTGAGTGGGTAACTTTCTCATACAAGTGAACTGCTTTTTTCTTTGGTGTGTTTTTTTTTGTTTTGTTTTTAATTGGTGCTGATACCGTTACCTTCTGAAAGCTATAAAGCATTATAGATGACAGTTGTTTAGCTCATTCTAGTCATAAACTCATGAGCGTGGCTGCCGTTCTTTCGAAAGCACAATCTTTTTTAGGAATTAATTCTTTAAATTTCTTTCTCTTGCTTTCTTTTAGGGACCTGGTCCCTCTCACCAGATTGCAGCGCAGACTGCCAGATCCGCTGTCTCGTAGACTGCAGGCAGGGACATTACTATGCGGCTGGCAACTGCTTGGAATGTCCGACGGGTTTC
This sequence comes from Tetrax tetrax, assembly GCA_009806455.1. NCBI lineage: Eukaryota > Metazoa > Chordata > Aves > Otidiformes > Otididae > Tetrax > Tetrax tetrax. Next base: position 183,040 of record WHYT01017729.1, on the reverse strand, counting down.
TAGTAAGTCTCCTTCCTTCCCTCCCACTCAGCACTTCCGCTCCTGCAATAAGAAAGTTAAACATTTGGGACGTAATTTTTACGTTCACAGTATTCAGAGAGCTCTCTTGTAATGCTGATGAGGAGGTGGAGTATGCAGCATAGTGCCAGTCCCTTACAGATGAAGAATCAGCTGAGCAGGAGGACCGCTGCCTTTGGCTTAAAATGCAGTCCAGGGCTTTCTGCAGCAGTTGGCCCTCACAGCTCCCCTTGAAGGGAACGGCAGTGATTGTCGTTTCGCACAGTAGTCTTGGTAAAATGTGTGACGGTCTCTGTGCTTGTGGAGGATGTACAAAACCAGATTCCTCTTGAGATTTCTTAGGACAGATTTTGTGTATTGCGTATTTGTGTGGTTTGCGTAGTGTGTATTTAGAGGGAACAGGAATGTATTTATATTTGTAGCAGCAGCAAAATCTAGGCTGATTTTTAGCTCAAAAGAAAAAATACAAAGTGTCTGTGACCCCCAGTGCAGGGTATCCTCTCCTTGAAAATTCTTTGTGTCCTGAATACTTATTTATTGACATGCCAGTCAGAAAATGTGATGTAGGCTGGGCACAGAGTGATAACCTGAGAGCAGAGAAGCCTAGGTGCAGAGAGCAGTGAGTGGCAGGGGTTTGGTGGTGGCTTTCCAGAGGTGCTGAACCCAGCACCCAGACTGTCAGCCAGCCTGTATTGCAAGCAAGCCCTCAATGAGCCATTTTCTGTTGGACAGCTGTCCTAAACCGGTGTGTTATTGCCAGCATGCTCTGTTTGCCTCAGAAGATCACTAATACTACTTTCTCAACCACACAGAGCTCACTTTAAGTGGAAGTAGAAATGGTCATTGTAGAGTTTTCAGATGCAATCTCAATCCAGATCCGGAAGTACAGGTTTTGTACAAACTGTCTTGAACCCTAAGTTCAAGTTGCCACATCTCCTACCTCGAATTCTGTCCTTGTGTGTGCAATCCAAGCGATGCACCTTGAGCTCCTACATGTGTGTTAGAACCTTCTGAGGTTCTGGAGGGGTCTGATATGAATCCATGTTTCTGTGGCTAAAAGAGCGTTTTTTTGAGCAGGTGGTGAGGGGGATGTTCCTGTATCTACATGACTCCCATAATGGCTGGTAGGGGATGGAATTCCAAAGGAGTAGAAGAATTTAATTTTATAACTCCTTTATTTTTCATCCAGTTGCCCTGGGGGTCAAGCAGCTCCAAGGAAATGCCCTCTGGGAACAGCCAATGAACTTACAGCTCAAGCAGACATCACAGCCTGCCAGGTAAGCTGAAGAGAGCAAGCAGGTGAAGTAGTACTTTTTGCCTCTGCTCCTGTGTATTTTGTATCATCTTATTTCAGGCTTCTTCCTAGATTTCATAATCTGCTTTGAAATTTTGCAAGAAATTTCTGCACAGTATTTGGCTCTATTTTGACTTGGTGAACATAAGTTGTCTCTCCAGGTCGAGAGCAAGCAGCACTCCCTCCATTCATTGTTACAGCAAAAAATCCATGTTGGAAGCTCTCCAGAGTACATAGGTCAGATTTGGAAAACAATCCAAGCTCCTTTATTTCTGGCACTTGAGCTGAGGATGGCCAAAGCTGCTGCTTTACATTATTCATGCAAAGAATACGCTTCTGTGGATCTGATGCTCTTTGTGATCTCCCTGCAGGCTTGTCCCAATGGCTATCTCAGCCTAGGCAGCGGAGCTGGGTGCCGTGCCTGTCCAGATGGCTATTCGTGTGATCCGCGTAGTGGTGTGCAGAGGAGCTGTGGTCCTGGTCAGTATTCACCAGAGGGAGAGCTGGAGTGTCAGGAATGTCCGGAGGGATACGTCTGCCCAGATGGACGGAGCAGACAGGTACGGAACCAGCATGTTATTCTCCAAGGACAGATTTTCATTCTTCCATACAGTCATGGCCTGAACATAGAATCATAGACTGGTTTGGGTTGGAAGGGACCTTTAAAGTCATCTAGTCCAGCCCCCCTGCAAGAAGCAGGGGCATCTTCAACTTTCTCCATCCAAGAAAAGCATTCTGAACTCTTCAGTAGCAGAGTAGGTATATAAGATCTTCCACAAGTAGCCTGTATTAAGAGAAATAAATATTTCTCATCTAAATTCTGAGTGTGGTAGTGCTCAGATCATCTGCCACCACCTCAGCTAAGGACCCAAAGAAGTTTGGAGTTTGAAATACCATTTTTGCTTCTAGAAATTGTCCCTGGAGAATAGAGCTGTAGCAGTGCTGAGAGGGGAGGATAGGGCAGAGAAGGAGAGAGATGGAATGCAGTACTGGGCTTTTTGCTGACTCAGGCCTCCCTGGGATACAGCTTTGGGCAGCAGTGGCTGTTAGACCTCCTTGTGGTATGAATTTGTGTTTCTTCCCCTTAGCACTGTTTGGCCGGTCAGCAGCCCGATCCAAGCCGCACTCGTTGTGTGGCCTGCACTCCTGGTTCTTTCTCAAGGGAGGACACTCTGCTATGCCAAACTTGCCCAGCAGGTAAGTACATCTCCCAAGTGTCTTCTGTAGTCGTTAAAACACATTGAACTCGGGGAGACAGGCTCTGGTAAAACTGGCAGTATTGGAACAGAGATAGGCTACTTGTATCACAACAAAACTAGAGGTTAAAAAAATAAGTCCTGAGATAAAGCAGATGCTGCCATGTTCAGAAGCGTCCATGAAAAGTGTGGAATCAAAATGAGAGAACACCTACTGGTTTTGATAGTCGTTGCACTTACTGGGTTTACGTGGGAGGTCCAGCTGATGTAGCCTTGGGACATAAACTATTATGTCTGAATATGTAAGTGTGCTGAGCAGTGAGGGAAGCCTTTGCTTTTTCTTTCCACACAGAGAGCAGGTTTCTCACTCTGTGGCTGTAGCAGAGAATGGATGAGTCTAAGCCTAGTGAGGATTTGATAGCCCAAGGTCAGCTTTCTGTTGTGCTTGTTTCCTGTCATAAAGTGTGGTGGGTTGGTGCTTGGTAGCAGGACAAGTTTGGTGTTGCAGGTAGCAGCACTGTCACTGATAATTCCCTCCACAGACCCTCAAGACTTTAATTCACGTTTCCTAGCCCACCTGAACCCTAGCAAAAAGGCCTTACAGAGAGCATGGTGGAGCTGTGAATGTTTAAAAGAATGCGTAATGTCACTCCAGGGATGCAGTTTGCAATCTACCATCCTACCAAGCTTTTCTGTCTCCTGTCAGCCCTGCGCTGCATGTGAGGATGAACTATTTAATGAACAGCTCCAGGTGCCTCCTGCAGAGTCACTGAACTCAGTAACTTGATCCTTATGTCTGTAATTAGACTCCCTCTTATTAAATAATGAAGAGTTCCTGTACTCTGGGTACCTACGTGGTGTCCTGTAGAAGGAGAAAGGGAGTTGCTGAAGAGATCATGCTAGACCAAGATCTGAGTAGTTTAGATCCAGTTGTAATACACAGGTGAGAGAATAGAACAGAGGATTTATCTTATTTCCAGTGCCTGGAGTTAGGTATGAACAGCAAATAATTTATCTCTGGCGAGGCCTGAGAACTCACAGTGTTCTTTCTCCATGGTTTGATTTTAATTATGTATAATTTGTGTACTTAGTATTGCGTGTGTGTGAATGCAGTGCCATTGCTATGCTGATCCATAGCAAGAGATTTCAACATAGCAGTGGCACTTTCATGCCACGTTTCAAATACCCATCTGGAGTTTAGTAAAGCATTTGGCAGTCAAGTTCTACAAAATCTTACTTGGAAAGAATAATTAATTCTGGCTGGATATGAGCATTTCATTGCTAAAGGTACCACTGGCAGAAGGATTTTAAGTGAAAGACGGTGTATTGAACTGGGGAGAGGAATGTGGTCCGAAAATCAGTAGCAGGAGCACTTCAGCTGATTTTTAATCCTCATGATCTTGGAGAGAGCAGAAGAATTGGAGTAGAAAGAGAGAACAGTTAACTCTAATGATGCTAACTAATAAAACTACCTTGGATATTTAGCTTGACATTTCAGTGTTTATGTTTCAAATGGAAAAATGTCCTGACATATTAAACGTTTGAATTTTCTTTGCCAACTCAGTTCTACAAAAGGAAGAAACGTTTTTAGACAGGAAATTAATGAGAATTTATTTTTCAAATCTTGTCAAAGTTTCCAAAACATGAAAGATTTAGCCTATCTGTGATGTGCTGCTTTTAAATAAAGTAAGTGACCTGCTGTTTTCCACTACAGACTCCATGCGTGTCTGCTTATATTGCAGAACCAAGCAATTTATAGTCTTCACAGCAGCTTTGTTTGTATTCTTGAAATGAACATGTCCTTGGATAAAGAACAGTCAATCATTTAGATGACAGCCTTCAACAAACAGGAGCTGACTGAAATGCTATTCAAATTGTAGATCTCAAGGAAAATGTTATTTCAAAAGTAAGCAAACTCAGAAAAAAACTGTAAAATTCCATAACCTCTTTCTTTTTTTTTTAACAACTTGCTTAAAATTACTTGTAAAATTTAATATTTGAAGTTTGAAAATCTTATTGTGTGTCAAAGCTTTTCATTTTTTGTTGGTTAGCTTTGCTCCTGGATTTCCACCCTGTGCTGCTTGAGCTTTGGCTTTTCTTGGTGTAAACACAGGCAAATCTTTTATCTATCTAACGCAGCACCGTGCTGACACCGTTGGTTCTCCTGTTTCTCCACTGGAGGTGGTTTGTATCCTGCCAGATCAGTGCAGATTCACGTCTGCCTTCAGGGAGCAACATTGATACGCCCTGATAATCATGTAGCCAGGAAATACTTGTGCTTTCCTGTTTGTCCCCCCCAACACACACCACATCTGCGTGCAAGAGACCCGTCACCTCTCTACTCCGAGTCTGGAGTTGTCCAGAATGTTGGTTCTGAACCACACGTTTCTTCTTCTCTACAGGTCACTTCTGTTCCGATGGCCTCGCGGTCCCTCCGTGCCCAGCAGGGAGTTTCAAGCCCAAAGAGGGACTTCACACACCCAGCGGCAGCTCCTCGTGCTTGCCAGGTCTGTGTCATAAAATATCTTCGTTTTGGACACCGTGGGTAATAATTCTCACTGTAAAACACACTGTTAAGTACATTCATGTGAAGGGACTGGTAGTTACAGTACTTAATTACTAGGCTTTGGCTCAGGCGATGCTCTTAGAGTCACCAGATTTGCGGGGAAGCAAAATTTGCGGAGCTTACTATCTACTTATTTCGTTGGAACTGCCTTTTTGGATAAGGACCATTATATTTAGATGTCTGCCCGATGCAGAGATTTCAAAGAAGTTGCAATGGAGGAAAAAGGGGATTTTGTTCTTTCAGTGTAAGGAGAGAAAATGGAGGAGTAATTTGAAATGATGTGCGAAAGTCAGTTGGTCAGTTGTGAAGCAGAAGTCAGCAACTGGCTTGTTGTTAAAGCTTATTCAACTGTGTCAGCTTTGCATGTGAGACATTTCTTTTAGCACTATTAGTCAATTTTGAAGAGATGTGCTATGCTGTAATGCAGATTCATTTTCAAGCACTTCTATAAGTGAAACAGAGGACTAACATCATTAAAGGAAGCTGACCATACACTTTCCCTTTGGGAAAGAAATTCTTTCTTTTTATGTGTTTGAATCAGTCACAGTAGCCCCTGGTCCATTCTTGCAGCAAGGTGAAATTAAGTTACAGATTAGGCAAAACTTGTTGTGTTCTGATAGTAAAAAAAGTACAGGAACTTAAGCCTTCAGAAGCTGTAGAAGCCCTGCCCTTAAGAGTTTTTGAAGTGTCAAGCGGATGAAGCAGTGTATAATGTTCTGAAATGCATGCAAAGAGGTAGGCACAAGGCTTCCACAGATTTCCAGCTCTATTTTCTGTGATATTTCCTTCTAAATATTTTTGGTTTGGTTTTCTGAATCAGGAGAACTTTGTTTTCCATGCAGTGTGACTGAATCACGCTAATGAGAGGTTGCAGCCCCACTCAGGTGTGTTGATTCAGTTGCTGTGGAATTTTGTAGTCTTGAGAAATTCAGACCTTGGCTTAATGAGGTTTTTGAGGCTTGTGTTCATCCATGCCACGTGGAGTCAATGTAAGGCGGATGGCAGAGGGAGAGATGACCCTTAAAGTTGCTTTGCACCCTGAGGAATCCTAATCTGGACTTAAGCCTTCAATCTGTGGAGGGGAAAGCCTAGATTTTAACAAATGCTGATCATTTTGGAGGTGCTGTAAGGCTCTATTCCAGCCTGCAGAAGCACATACACACTGGTTATATGCTTGAGCCTTGCCTTGACAAGTGTTTGGAAGGCAGCAGGGATTCAACCTGGAAGTACTCCAGGGAGCCGTCATCGTCAGCTGCTGTTTTTCCTTCCCCCTGGGCTGCTCTGTTTGCTTTGTGCTGTTGAAAGGCCTGACTCAGGAGGATAACAACTACTCCTGTGCTAAATTTGTGTTTTCTTTTCACCAAGTTAAACATTTGAAGACATTTTTGTAAGGAAATGCACTTCTTGAGCATGGTAACGCCAGTAAGGGACCGTTGCTTTATTATGTATTGATCTTACTGGTGTTCCTTTAAGTTACAATGCAAGAATCTTTTGTTTAACACACAGGATTTTAGAAACGATCACAGCTCAAACTGGTTCTCGTTCAAGCAGGTAACTTGGATGTGTTTGTACTAAGTATATCTCCAGTCTGTGAAACCAGCTCATCTCTCTCCGTATGCAGAATGCAAACATGGAAACAGGTTTCGTGGAAACCCCTGGTTCTCTTACAGCTGAGACCTAAGCATTGTGGTTATTAAATATACCTGCATCAGAGTGTGCTTAGGGCTGATGTTTTTGTTTATTTTTAAATGTATCTCATTTCTTGTATTATTGACTCAGAACGCTGTCCAGATGGTTTTTACCGCTTCCGTGAGCCACTCAACTGCAGTAACATTCAGCTAATCCAATACCACCACCTTCTGGCTTTGCAGTAGCTTTCTGGTTGATATGAATGAACTTCCATCATTCTTTCTTGCTGTACATGGAAGCAAAGAAATCATATTTTGTAGGACCCTCTGTTTCGTCAGCAGGTCTTGCTCTCTTTGCAACCTTAAATGTCTTTTCTCTTTTCAGGAATTGGATTGTGTTTGATGTGCCCTGCTGGATATTTCTGTCCTGCTGGAGCAAGTTATCCAGTCCCGTGCCAACCAGGCACATACAATCCTCTCCAAGGCCAGGATGAAGCTGCTGACTGCAGAGCCTGCCCAGCAGGGAGAGCTTGTACTCAGGCCGGCCTAGCCCAGCCCGACGCGGACTGCTTACCAGGGTAAGCCTTGGCTGTTTTCTCTGCTTCTAGTTAGGTCTGTGAAGATATTTTGCCTCCATTGGGTGTGCTTTGTGTAGAGCAAAGGAGGTGTGTCAAGATTTTGTTGCAGTTTCTGGTAGATGAGACTGTTCTGCCTGCCATTGCCACAGAATAGGTGGTAAGAATAGACAAGAATTAAGCTGGGCCACGCATCTCGTGGTTATGAACAGTGTGACCTGGCTGAATAACCCACTTTTCCTGTGGTGGCAAGTGTATGACACAAGCAGTACATTGACAGTGTTTCATTTTCAATATTTGTGCATTACTGGATGTCAGTTATATTGCTGTCAGCTACAGCATCAAGTGCTTCAGCTTTTTCCCAGCTGCAGCATTCACGCTAATATTCTGGTAGAGCACAGAGTTTGTCTCCCCCTTACTTGAAAACATTTGTCCCAGCTAACCTGTTGTGTTTTGTTAGGTACGTGTGCCCAGCGGGGTCGTCCAGCCCTCATTTTCCCAGCAACGCTTGTCCTCCAGGAACAGCTGGCAATGACTTCAACCTCTTTGATAAGTCCCAGTGTGAACCCTGCCCTGCTGGGTTTGCCTGTGTGAGAGGTACGTGGCTTTATCGCTAAGTGAACTGTTCTTTGGTAGCCAGTGTCAGGGAGCCCACCAGTAAGTACTAGAGCAGGTCACAATGGTGGTAAATGGGGAGAAGTTGCCCTTTAGTGTTACGTTGATTCTCTTAAATTTGTCTTTGTGTTTACAGGAACAGGGGGGAAACAGAAGCCCCCCACTCCATGCCCAGTTGGTCACTACTGCCCACCAGGCACGAAGCACCCAATGCAGCATAAGTGTGCCCCAGGCACCTGGAGCAATAGGACAAGCCTGGCCTCGGAGGAGGAGTGCTTTCCGTGCCCTGCAGGCTGGTTTTGTGTAGGAGGAGCCCATATCCCTACTGGGATGTGCAGCTCAGGGCACTACTGCCCTCAAGGTAGGCAGCTTTTGCAGGAATTAAGGACGTTTAGTTTATTTTGGAAATTTTGTGGACTCTGATAAAGTCACGCGCTGAATTTATCAGAGTATTTTTTGCACCAAAGTATTTCAGTATAATATTTCAGGATAACAAACTGTCTGTTCTGTATAGTCAATACTTCAAATCTGTGCTGTTTGAACTGAGCATGTTGATGTCATCATTTTCTTTCCCTTAATTTACAAAGAATTAAAATGCACAATCAAGTGTGTGGTATAAGCACAATTCTAAATTTGAAACTTCCTTCTACAATATTGAATAAACAGTGATTTTGTTGTTGTTGTTCTCAGAGCTGTGAGCAGTAATTGTTTAATAAATAAAGATATGTATTTTGATGTAACTCATGTAAATACTTAAAAGCAATGAAGAACATGGGCCTTATTGTTTTCTGTCCTCAAGGATGGTTCTCTCCTCTGTTTTTTGGAAAGGTACGTGGAGGGGCACGCAGTACCCCTGCCCTGCAGGAACGTACAGTACCAGACTGGGAAATGGCAGAGTGGAAGATTGCACTGCCTGCCCTGCAGGAGCTTTCTGCACCAGTGGGACCTCCAAGCCAGTTCTATGCCCGGCGTAAGTACGTTACGCACGCTGCGGTACCTGAGGGTCTCTGACCCATGCAGGCACAAAAGGAAATAGTTCTACATGGTGTTTCAGAACACTTCTAATTTTAAGTAATATTTTTCTGCACCAGAAATATTTGCAAATTCCTTTCACCTTGCATGTTACCGGGTGGTCCAGGCAAGTTTTTTTTTCAGAATCACACAGTTTATTGGCTCCAGAAATGGTAGATTTCCTCTATACAAAAGACTAAGATTGCAGACCAGAGGTGCACTGTCCTTTTCTTGGTCACTTTGCTGCTGTTTGTGACTCTCTCCCTTCTGTTGTATTTTCTCCTGCAGAGGAACCTATCGCATGGAACATGGTGCAAAAGTGGCTGCAGATTGCATCCCTTGTCCTGGAGGGTATTACTGCCCTGAGCTTGGCACCGTTGCTCCTCAAACATGTGGTGCTGGCAACTTCTCAGTAAGTAGCATTAATTTTATCCTGGCATCTGTTCAGCATGAGGACTGACTTTCGGCAGAAAAGGAAGCTTCAAGGAAGGTTGAGGCTTTGAGTGCCTCAAAGGAAGCACTGGAATGAGCCCATCTCCTTGCACGCTGGGTCTGAGTGTTTGGGGTGGTTGTGTATGGTGCTTTAAACAATACAGGCCACCTGTGCTGACCCGACAAGTAAGGAGTAAAGTGCTGGTCCAGAGAAGGCACTGGGAATGTTCCTGCGCAGTCAGGTTTGGAGCTGCTCCAGGTGTGATGCTAAAAGTACGTATCGTGTGTGCAGTGCTGCTCTCGCCGATGGTCCCGCTCCAGAGGCTTGCACTAGCGACTTAAGTACGTCTGTTGTGTCTGGCAGCGTGCAGTTGGGGTCTTTTTCACGGACTATTTTACCCTCTTCATTCTAAGTATTGCAGAGGAGTGGCAGAGAGCAGACACCTGTCTTTAGTTCCTGCTCAGAAGGCAGTATTTGGCTGCAGTGGAGTTTAAACTATCACTTGGAAGGTGAAACAACAAACTGGAGCTGCAGAAGAGAACAGTGATAGCACAACTATTCTCACAAGCAGGCACTAAGATGTGTCTCTTATTTACCTGCCCCAAGACTGTAATGAATAATTCTGGTGATAATTAGCATGTTTCCCTGTTGATGGGATACAAGCTTGTCACTCCTGTCAAATGACCCCGGTATCAGTTTGCACGAATTTGGTAGTTGCCACTGGAACCCTTTATTAAGATTGGAGAGGAGACAAATTATGAATGGAAGTTTATGCATGGCAAATAGACCTAGATTATTTCTCGTTTGCACCTTGGAGATCAGTGTAACAAAGGAACGTGAGGGAATGTGTCTGTTTTTCTCTGCTGGTGCTGACAAAGGCTGTTGGATCGACTGTTCTGAGGATCAGAACCTTTTGTGTGGTCCACAGGCAGTGACAGGGCCTGCTTCTTATTTGTGGAGCACAGACTTTCTTGCCTTGGAAGGTGAATACACTGAATTTGTTGTTCGTGGGTTAGGTTACATGGAATTTTTAAAGGGAAGTCTTGGTGTCCCTGGTAATATTATATAACAGGAAATGTTTTATAAGAGCAAGGTCCTGTAATCTGTTCCCAAAGGCAAAGTCTTTGATCAACGGCCGTGAGTTTGTAGACTGTTTTGTGTACTGGTAGGGGCTGCTGTAGAGTTGATTGCATTCCTTTCTTTTGTTTTGTGCCTCAACACAGCTTGCCAAATGTGCAGGGATTCTTTTGTGCTCTAGAAGTGGAACCTTATGCCTTTTGTGTTGTAGGACCAAGGTTCAGCCTCCTGCTTGCCGTGTCTTTTTGGACATTACTGTGCTAGTGAGCACACCAGCCAGGAGGTGATGCTCCTTGCCATGATTTGCCCGGCGGGTCTCCTGTGCCCAGAAGGACAGGCAGTTGTTCCAGATGCCAGTGCAAATGCCTGCCCAAGAGGATACTACTGTCCCCGGGGAGATACTGTAAGTGAATCTGCTTTGGTCCTTGGGATTCACTGTTCTCTCACAAAGTTGTATAGCTACAGTCTGCACTGGGATTAATCTTGCTGTGGGAGCCTTTTGTAATAATGTTTTTTCCTGATTTCTGTACTCTTTTGGTGTTCATAGTTCTTAGCAGTATTTGCCCTACAAAAAACTGTTCATAATATTGGGGTAATATTTTCTGAGATGCTGTATACAATACAGAGGATTAGATCCCAGTTCTCTTATACCATCTTTCCAGCATTCACACCAGATTCCAGTTACTGAGAAGAATTACTTTCACAGCTTCAGCTTTTGTATGTTTGCCTTGTGGGATGCAGCAGTCATATTAGTGTGTTAAAGACCCATTTTCCTGTTTTTTTCCAAGGGTTTGCGTGCTAAGCCTTGCCCCAATGGGACCTATGGTGAGCAGAGGGGTCTGCGCAGCGCTGATGAATGCTTACTGTGCCCCACAGGGAAGTATTGCTACCAAGATGGGATTGAGCCTTCAGGAATTCCCCACCCTGTAAGTATAGCCCAGGTTCTCCCCCCCCCCCTTTTTTTTTTCCCCCAAGGGCTGCAACTGTTAATGGAGTTAATTAACTTAATCCATGTTTTCTGGAAGGGCAGAAGATGACCATCTTCCCCACAGCTGTACAGGCAATGTGTAAGGCCTGTCTCAATGACAAGATGTCACCTTAAAAAAATCTCACCTACAATAATTATCCTACGTGGTCAGAATTTTACTAATAAGACTGTGAATTCCCTTCCTTCCCTTCTTTTCTGCCCCATTTTCTTGCAGAAAAAAAAAATTAGGTTATTCAAATTGTAGATGAAGCTTGGATCTTTCTGTATTGAAATCTGAACAGATTCCTCTGTCAACAAAACCATGCCTGACTGTGTATTTTGCTTTCCAGACTGGAGATTGTCCACCTGGCTATAACTGCCCTGCGGGGACTGGATTCCCTTTCTCCTTCCCCTGTATGCCAGGCTTCTTCTGGGATAATTCCAGCATAGAGGGTGAAGACGCTTGTAAACCGTGTCCACCTGGGTACTACTGTGACTCTCCTGCCATGTCAGAGCCCAAAACTTGCCCAGCAGTGAGTTGTTCTTTCTTGGTTATGTAAAGGGAGAAGCTGGTATGCAGGGGTCTGTTTAACAGAAGAGCTGTATTAAGCTGGCTTTGTTTTGCAGGGCTTTTACTGTGGTGAAGGCAGCTCCAAACCTGAACCCTGCCCAGAGGGTACGTACGGTAACAAGAAGGGGCTCTCTGGACCCTCGGAGTGCAGCCCGTGTGGCCATGGTTTCTACTGTGCTTCTCCAGGACAGACTGGGCCAAGTGGTCCCTGTAAGGCTGGATTCCACTGCCAGGGCAGGGCCTGGACTCCAGTAAGTCACGTGGCAAGTTTTTTTTCTTCCTTACCTAATTGTACTCTACTGTGGTTGTTTTTTTTTTTTTTTCCCCACTGCGGTGCTTTTTATTAATCCAGTGATTTCAAGAGTCACAATTTTGTACTGCGCACACTCAGGTTTATGGCCTGAGGACTGCTCCTGCTGACCTCACTGGGAGTGTAACCATGCCATTTTTTTTCCTATTAACACCTCCTTAACTAAAAATGCAGCCTGCTGAAAAGGCTCCAAGTGAAAAGTTCGGTGAGTGTAAACCACACTGCAATTGCTAGTATAAAAAGGTCACCTGTATTTATTCTCTTTGTTTTTACTACTTTTGCCTTAAGATTGTATTATCTGTTCTCCTTACGAAAGAATATGTCCGTTTTTCTTTTCTTTATTGTCTTGGGCCCAAATCAGTATGATGCCTTAAATATTTTAACCCCATTTACTCCTGGTTTTTTAATTGATGTCTTTTCCAATTTTAGTTGCCCACAGATGGTGTGACAGGAGACGTGTGTCCTGCTGGGGCATATTGCCCACCTGGCTGTCCCTTACCTATCCCCTGTCCTCCAGGAACCTACAGCAACGTGAGTGGGTTGAGAAGCCTCCATGAGTGCTTGGACTGCCCACCTGGGTGAGTTTCATCTTCAGAGAATATGGCTCAGTTCTGTCCCATTGCAAAGGGCTTGTTCAGCCCTCAAGTTTGTTGCCACAGAAGCCCATCCTTACCTCCAACCCTCTTAGAGAGGAGGTCCTCTCTGTTCCCAGGTTTCTAGTGCGAACGCGCTACCTTCATCCTCCCTGGCTACATATCTGTATCTGCAGATTTACAATAAAGAATTTGAATTGTCTGAGTTGTCCCCCAGCTTTTACTGTTCACTGGCTTCTGTCGAGACTGTGTCTGTAGTACGGGATGGCTTCACCTAGCAGCTCTTGCTTAAAAATTCTTGTTAATATTAATTGGGCAGTCCTTTTTATATTACCGGATAGTGTAATTCACCACCCTGTTGTGTTCCTTTTAATGCCACCAAAATTACACATCTGGTTTTGGAGTAAAATGTAGGGATTTCAGTGGCTTTCACCTCTCCACGAGTGTGCATTGAGTATGTGCAGCTTGTTAAGGTCAGTGAGGGACCGTCTGACTTTCAAGTGGTCTTATCTTAATGCTGGTGTGACAAATGGTGTGTGCAAGATCATCTAGGACTTAGTGTCACAAAACTTGCAGCTTTTGTGCTTTAATAGGAAGGAGGATACAAGCTGGGATGGAGTCCTAGGTCTCCATGGAGTGGAATCCAAAGCTCTGAGAGAATACGAATATAAAAAAGTATTCCTCTATTTTTTATTTGTGCATTCTCAGCTTTTTTGGGAGAGGTAGGCAGGAAAACAGAGCAAGAGACTGCTCTGGAATTCATATTCTGTCCAGAAGTTGGAGGGAATGCCATCACAGTTCCTTTCTTTATATGTATTTTTGGCCCAAAGCTGCAGAGAAGGTTTGAAGAAAACCCACATTTTGGTGGTTGTGTGATCTTTATTCAGAAGTTTATGCAGATGCCACTCCTTGATTGTAGAGGGGAGAATTCTTCCCAGGATAAAACTACTGAATCTGAGAGGGTATGGCCTTTAAAAAGCACGTGTGAGAAGTTATACATATCTTCTGTAAGCAAACAGGAACCAAGTCTCTAAGATTCCAGGTAGACTGCAGGGGTTTTTTTTTTGTATTGAGACTGTACTATCCAGTGACAAAAGGAACTATTGCTACCCAAGTTTTTTTTTGTTTTCCCCATATAGGCTGTATTGTGATGGGACAAATAACCAAGCTCCCTCGGGACCGTGTGAACCTGGCTACTTCTGTACAGGAGGTGCCAAAAGTGCTCTTCAGGAAGTGGTGATGGAGGGGCATTATTCCTTAACAGGAGCTTTCAAGCCAGAGCCGTGTCCTCTTGGCAGCTTCCAGCCCGTAAGTGTGTTGGTATACACTGAGTAATATACTCGTGGGGTCACCAGAGCCCTTGGAAACTGTTAAGTGTGTGAATAGAAATTCATGATGTGTTTGTAAGTGGTCAGCCTAAAAAAAGGGGGACTTGGATTTTCTCCTAAGTTGGGTAATCACCACCTCCTTTGCTTTTACTCTGCAAGAAAAGAACTCAGTGGAGAACTAAAAAGGTTTGGGTGAGGACATCAGATCCGTCAGTACGGCACTCATTTGGCAGTTTTTCTTAAGTTTTCTTGCAAATTTAGAAGTAGGCTGAGGAGGCTTTAGCCTAGCATGGGTGAGTTAACGTGTGCTCGTGCCTTACTACTGTATTAGGTCAGGGCTGTGCCTGCTGCTGCTTTAGTAGTGCAAGGTGCTACTCAGATACCACAAATCTGTTGCGTTTGGACTGCAGTTCGTTTGCTTCAGGGTGTTTATTTTATAGTTGGGAGTCTCTGGGAGCTGGTGAAATGTGCAAAGTTTATTTACATGGGTAAGGAGTAATACCCCACATCTGCCAAGTTCTTTCTGTGCTCCCTTTTTAGAGCCGTGGTCAGTCTTTTTGTAGGGACTGTCCAGAGGGTACGTTCTGCAATCAGTCAGGCCTGGCTGCACCCCAGGATTGTCCCAAAGGGCATTTTTGCTTGGCTGGAAGTTCCTTGCCTCTCCCGTGTCCAGAGGTAAAAATCAAATATGAACTTGTTTTTCAAGTAGTAATTTTGAACAGGCCCTTGGCAGGGAGCATTCACTGGTTCTCTCTCTTTGTGCAGGGAACTTACACAGATGTAGTCAGGGCAGGTTCATGCAAGCCCTGCCCAGCAGGCATGTACTGCGGCATGGCTGGTCTGACTGGGCCAGAAGGACATTGCCAGCCAGGATATTACTGCATTCAAGGTTCCAGCGCCTCCTCGCCAGTAAGTACTGAATATCTTACATTGCTTGAGACTGTTTGGCACCTTTCATAAGCCATAATCATTTTATTTTCCTTACTTCAGATAGGGCTTCCGTTTGGAGATCTTTGCCCACAAGGACATTATTGCCCTGCTGGCACAGCACACCCAAAAGAGAAGCCGTGCCCTGCTGGCACCTGGAACGGACAGAGAGGAGCCCAGGATGCTACTTGGTGTCTGCCCTGTGCCCCTGGCTTTTTCTGCAACATGTCTGGTCAAGATGCTCCTACAGGACTTTGTGCAGAAGGTGAGACAAAGCCAGAACTTCTTTAGTGACTGAGAAATTCAGTTGGTTTCGAATGGGAGACAGGACTCAAATGCTTTCTGCTTTAAGGCTACTACTGCACAGGAGGGGCAAAGACGGCAAAGCCGGAGGATGGTATCGCTGGAGATCTCTGTCCTCGAGGACACTTCTGCCCTGCGGGCTCAGCAGCACCTTCTCCCTGCCCCAGTGGAGAATACAGTGATGCAACAGGTCAGGAACTGGATCTTTGCAGCTTCAGCGTGACTCGGGGGAGATGGAAACACAGGATCGTATGTTTTGCAGTATCCAAGAATGTCTTCGTAGCTGCTGGTCATTATGAGCATTCAGTATTTTGGGGGGAGGACTCGGGACAGGTAGAGAAGAGTTTTTTGGGAATATATTTCACCCCTGCAGCGGCTCAGGTGTTAGGATTGTAGCGGTGACACTCGGTGTCACTGAGTAGCAATTAACTGGATTTCCTTGCTGTTCCGCCTGCCACCTAATGGTGAGATGTGGAGGTTACTGGGGCTGGCAGAGTGGAGTTGAGAAGCTTGCTGGGAGAAGCTGCATGTTTGAAGGGCGGTTATTGCAGAAGGGCTTACAGAATAACTTTATTTTGATTTCTGCTTCTTTAAGTGCACCACCAGGCATAGGGAAGTTGAGCACACGCTGGTTTTCTTCCACTTCATTACATGATTCCTTTTAATTCCTCTGTTCCCTTCACAGGTCAAAACAAATGCTTTCCTTGTCCTGCTGGGTTTCACTGTTCAAAAGGACTAAGGCATCACTGTCCTCCTGGTTTCTATTGCCCTCAGAAAACTGGAATCAGTTTTTATCCTTGTCCCCCTGGGACTTACAACCCCTCCTATGGACTCAGCCGGGCCGAGAGGTGTCAGCAGTGCCCTGCCGGTGAGGAAATGACCCAGTGCTCTGATTGTCCACGTTGGGCAGTGTCTAAGAGGGTGATCTCTCCGCTTATGTCTTTTCCTAATCTACTGCTGTGTGTTTTACCTCTAGGAAATGCAAACATAAAAACACACAGTCAAAGGAGGTTCCTTGTTCCACGGGTAGTTAGTGTCCAGGTTTTTCTGAGGCTCTGCAGAAGAGTCTGGTTTGCACTCAGGGCTTCCCAGAGGAGCATGATCTGAGTTGGACTGTGGTTTTGTCCTAATTGGGCTGATGCTGAGGGACTGTCTCTCTCAAAGTCTTTCTGTTTGCTTTCCAATCCGTGCTTGCAGCACAGCAGCTCTCCTGTTTTTTTGCCATTTTGCTGACACTCTTTTCCCTCTGTGGTCTTCCAGGAATGTTCTGTGGAGAATGGGGATTATCCTCTCCAAGTGGTCCCTGCTGGCCAGGATTCTTCTGTACAGCAGGTATTGAATTTAGCATTCACAGGGCAAAAAGAGAAGTGAAAAAGTAGCAAGCTGTGGCCCTTTAGGAATTGTTTTTTATATATTCTCTGTGAAATCTCTTCCTGGCTTTTATTGCAGTGTCAGGATTGTCCTGAGGAATGAAGCTCTGTGTTAAGGTTAAGCTCAGTCACGTCAGAAGTTTCTCTAGTCAAACACCTGCTTTCTGAGGCTTGTAGGAAGGACTTAGGAAAAACTGCCCAGAAGTAGACTCAAGCAAGTTGTTATCATAGGAATTTGATTGTTGTGAGCAAGTTTCCTGGCAACTTTCAGCTGATGTTTGTATAAAATAAGGGTTTGTATTTGTAGGGGCAAAAGGCTACAGACAGATGGGAAAGTAGTGGCAACTTATTCAGTCCTTCTACACAACATTCAGTAGCACAGAGTTTTCTCTGCGCTGCGTACCGTAACCGTGCTGCTGAGGCTTAGTGTTTGACACATCTCAAGGAACCACGGGGCCTGAGTCTGGGCGGTTTAATGAGGATTTACTTTTAAGTAAGTTACTGTGTCCTTGCAATTATTAAGAAAAGTCTGAAATGAGAGCCAAGTGCAGGAGCCAAAAACCACACAAATATGTGTTTCATAGAGGCCTAGCTCTCTGGTTTTGACTGTTTGGATTTGGCAGTTCATCCCTCCCTCGAGATTTCTTTCAGGTCATGACCAATTTCTGCGCTCTCTGCAGGGCGGTTGTCGTGAATGCTGTACCAAGATCAAGTCCAAGTTTAAGATAGCTTTGGATGCAGTCCAATTTAAAGGAAATGCTTGCAGCTAACTTTGAGCATTGTTTGCCACACTAGTGAAAGTGGAGCTTGCATTTAAAACAGGAAGTCTTTTTTATTTCTAACTTTCTATTTGCCAACTCGCATGTAAGCCTGGAGACTGCTTTGAAACAGCAGCCAACTCTGTGATCAGCATTCAGATCTGTGTTTTGCAATGTGATTACAAGCCTTTGAACTTCATAGATGCTCCCAGTATTCTCATATAAATAAAATAGCTTCGGTACATACTGGCCCCTTCACCAAACAGATGGTTCTGAGTTCAGCATGGGAGATGGGCATCTGCACTGTTCCTTTCTTTCAGCTGTGGAAATGTTTCTGTAGGTGTGGGGGACAGACTTGCCTATGTATAACAACCGATATAATTCAGGATACCTTTGGTCTATCTTCCTCATGTAGGAGCAAGTGTCCCAAATCCTAATGGAGCCACAAACACGAGCACTGGTGGCCCATGCCCACCTGGACACTTCTGCCCAGCTGGCACAAGCATCCCACAGCGATGCCCTGTGGGCACTTACTCAGATAGGTAAGCTTCTTGGTTTTGCTGATGGTAATTTTTATTTTCCTTTTCTTTTTGGTTTCTCCCTTAATCCTTTAAGCAACAAAGCGCAGCTCAGTAAGGCTCATTAGACATACCTCTGCATTGATCATAAAAGCTTCAGGGTTCTTTTCACTTGGCCAGATGTGTGGACATCAACGGTCTACCTGCTGAACTTGCACACTTGCCAACAGAAAGCCTGCTTATGTCCCTCACCAGGCTCTACAACGGGCAGGACTCCAGCTGCACAGTGTGTCCATCTGGCCATTACTGCAGCTCTGTTGGCCTCGTGGCACCCTCCGGACCCTGCTCAGCTGGGTACTACTGCCTGTCTGGAGCTTCCTCACCATCACCATCTGGTGAGCTGCAGCGTGTGAATGTCGGTGTCTTCATCTGCCTGAGTCCAACATTTAGGGGGTTGGGCAACAGGTAGCTTTAAAAAATGCCACCTTTTCCCCCCAGTATTCCTCCTTCTGCCTTCTCAGTCATCCAAGCTCCCGTATTAATTTTGTTTGAGGTGTCGGTACCAATGTGTACATGCCAAGGGGGAAGAAGCAGTTGGTCCACCAATCTGTGTTATTGAATTAGATATTTGCTTTGAACTCTGGAAAGTTATGTGTGCCTGCTTGTAATGAACATAGCCTGATTCCTCCTTGTCCTCTCATTGTGTCTCAGAAATAATAATTTCCAGGGAAGAGTTTCAAGTCCCCAGTGGACAATTCCATATTCTCCAGAATTTCTGGTATAGGGGAAGCAGAGTGTTGGGAATGTTTATCTGTTAAATATGATTTGTTTTGTCTTTGCCTGTGAAGGAAGGAGGGAAGAGACATGGTGACACAGAACTGAATAATTCCAAAGCTGGGTTACAGTGGTCATTCTACCTACTGAGTTATGCATCCTCTTGATCTGACCTCTGGGATCCCAGAGAAGACAAGATCCTCATCAGTGGGGTGTTAGCTCCCTTTGTTGGCACTGTCCCTCCTTCAGCAGCTCCCTTTATTGGCTGTATCTCTTCTACTTTCTGTGTCCTAGGTATGTGGGAGAAAGGAGGCCCTTGTCCTGTGAGCCACTTCTGCCCAGAAGGAACCAGCTTTCCCTTACCCTGCCTTGCAGGGACTTACAACAACCTCACCAGACAAGCTGCATGCTTCCCTTGTGCTGCAGGCTACTACTGCCCAGAAAATACCACCAACTACAGTATGAATCCTTGCCCAGCTGGCTTTTACTGCCCCAAAGGTGAGATGGGCCCAGGGGACAAGGCAATCCGTTGGCCAGGCTGAAACATCATTCTTAAAAGCAAGAAATGATCTCTGTGACCAGAACATTTAAGTGTTAGTCTGGTTCTTCAGAGAAAAAAAACCCTGATCTTTTAAACCATGGATACGGCTGTTGCTTAATCCCCTCAGGGGCTGGCTAAACAGCACCCAGAGACTGTCTTGGCCGTGAAGGACAAGCTGTGCACTGTGGAGATCAGCACTGAGTTGAACTGGCAAAGATGACACAAAGTGATACAGCAGGATTAATAGGCAAGATAGTACTTGCAGTGCATGAAAAATTCTTGCTCTCTTTATTCCAAAGGAACCAGGTTTGCTACTCAGTTTCCCTGTCCCCGGGGCTACTATAACCCTGATCCCATGACGCAGAGCTTGGACAGCTGCTTGCCCTGTCCACCTGGGCACTACTGTGGGAAGGAGAACCTCACAGCTGCCTCGGGCGAGTGTGATGCAGGTGAGTCTGGACCTGTTTGGCTGTTGTATCGCACAGCGCTTGGGGGCAATACATTTGGGAGGCTGATGCTTATATCCTGCAGCTTTTGCTGTAGCCTTGCCAGTCTTTACTTCACTTGCCTAGCTGTAGGCATCTAGTATGACTGAAGACATCCTGGGCATCCACCTGACTTCCATCTCCTGGTTCGGATGGGCACAGATACATACATGTAGGATGCATCTGGTAGCCACGGGCAGTTTCCTCTGCATCTACCATTCTAAACCTGCCTAGGTAGCTGAATTTGAGCCCTGTGACCATAAAACAAAAGTACTGAACTTAAGGTTGCAAGATCTCTTCTCGTCTTTGCTGATGTGGTCTTATATAAAGGCACTATTGCCTATACTATTGCATGGAAAATTATGCCGTGGTGGTGTTAAACTTTGATAGTAATTAGCCCCTATTCTGTGTGCTTTTGGTTGTGCTGTGCAGACATTACATGCAAAGCCATCCCAGCTGATTTATCGATGATAATTTCTGGGGCTCTGTCACTACTAGGGCTTCTCAGTCATGTTTTCTGTTCTCAGGTTGGTTTTGCATCTCAGCTGCCTGGACGTCACAGCCTTTTGATCTGGATAACTACACCAACGCCAACTGCCTCTGTCCAGCCACTGCCACCGGAGGGAAGTGCGTAGCTGGTTTCTATTGCCCCAGAGGAAGCCCAGAGCCTCTCCCCTGCCCTCCAGGGTTTTACTGCAATGCCTCAGGTTAGTGTCTTTGGAGAGTCATCTGTTTTGAGGGGAGTTAAAACAAAGACATTTAAGAACTCGTTAGAGGACCCTAAAGCTAAGTTCTGCTTCTGGGTGGTAAACTTGACTTTACCCAGGATTTGTTGTGTCACTTGAGTTGAGTCACTTTGCCTTTGTGGCCGGGTTCCCATCTTCAAAGGACCAGTATGAACACACGGTATTCTAGGTTCATAGACAGGGAGGATCAGGGTCTCCTGGCAGACTCAGCTGTATCCTCTGGAATACTGACTGCTGCTTCCTTTTCTCCTACTCCTTTTCTGTCCTTTTGGTATGATTGCAGTGTGTTGAATAGGAGCTGGTTTTGTCCTGACACTTCTGTAGAGCTGTGACAGTGCTTGCAGGATGCCTCTGGTGTCTCCCTAGACCAGCACAGAACGGGGCTCAGGTGTTACCTTGTGATGTTTGCCCAGAGGGAGGCTGCAAGGGGTTGTTTTTCCTGCTTTTCTTCCTTTGTCTCAGTGCTCTGAGTGCCATTATCCTCTCTTGTCTTCCAGGTCTGTCTGTCCCCAGTGGGGAATGTACTGCTGGGTTTTACTGTAAAGGGGGAGCAGCTCTCCCTAAACCGACAGATGGTGTGACTGGGGATATCTGCCCTGTTGGGACTTACTGCAGTGAGTATCCAGCATCAGTCAGCACTGAAAATTTCCTGTCTTACGGTATCTGAAACACTGATGGGGGATTTTGGGAGCGTGGTGGCAACTTGCTAGGATCTGACCAGAGTGCCCAAAGTGCCGGATTCTTCCCATTGTTCTTCCCTGGCCTGATCTTTGGGAGTGCTAAGTGACGTTATTTGTCTCAATGTTTAAACTCATCTGTCTTTAGGATGTAATTAGCTTCACTTCTGTTTCCCTTGGTAAAATGAAGCTAAGAATGTCTGTCCTCTGCCATGTAGCACTGTTTGATCTATGAGTAAAAAATAAGACTTTGCTGATACTGTTTCCATGCTGCTGTGTGTTCATCCAAACCTTGAATGCAGCAATCTCATTTATTTTTTCATTGTTCATTTCTCTCTCCCTTGCTTTTGTTCTCACAGCTGCAGCATCAGCAGTGCCCAAGCTCTGCCCAGCTGGCACCTTTTCCAGCCTCTTAGGGAGGAGAATGCTTTCTGAGTGCCAGCCTTGCCCTTCTGGCTTCTACTGCGAGTTACCTGGCCTCAGTGCCCCAACTGGAGAGTGCTGGGAAGGTGAGTCCGGAATAAACTGCTCTGCGGATTGACAGGTCTCTAGGAGATCTGACTGGGAGTCATAGAGGTGCTGTAGGCTATACAGGCATCCAGAAAATAGGAGTTAGATTTTTCACAACGTCCAAATGTTTTTTGGTGCATCGACTCTTGAGCCTTCCTGTGGATGACAGTTGAGAGACTTGCTGACCCTTGGTGGTTTCCTTCTCTTGACTGCAGAAGAACAATTTCTGGGTCTGTGTGAAAAGGCCATTAGAGGTTAAAGCAATTCAGATGTGAAAGCAGAAATGGAAACTTCTGTATACTTGGAACAATTAAGGGAATATTGGCAAGGGAAACCTCGGATGTTCAGTGGGAAGACTTTGTTTGAAGGGCTGCAGTAAATGAACGGAAACAGAGACCAGTGCTGTGTCCGGAGTGCTTTCCTGTGACACTTGGAAGTTCTGCCCTGTGTTCTGGGGACCACTGTGTGGTAAATTTCCTTCTAAGGAGTGCAGCGAGTGGAAAGCCTTGATGTGTATTTGTCTCAGCAGGAATGTGATTCAGATCAATAGTAATTTAAGGTTCAGCAGTCGATTTATTTTTTGAGTGGTCAGTGAGGTGCTTTGTATGCATGGGAGAGCCTGTTAGGGGTCTTCTCTTCTAATGAGCAGCACCTCAGTAGCTAGTAGCTCTCAGTGACTAATTTAGCTTTCTTTACTCTGTCTTACCTGCAGGCTATTACTGTGACAGCCAGCAAGGGCCAGTTACTGATTTTACCCTTTACCCGTGCCCGCAAGGTTTTTACTGCCCACCAGGGACGAACAGGAGCACTCAGTACAGCTGCCCTGCAGGAACCTTTGGACCAAGGCAAAAACTGAAAACTATCAAGGAATGTCAAAGATGCCCGCCAGGAAAATACTGTGAATTCCCTGGACTCGCTGCCCCAACAGGTGTATTGCTGTTCTGAGCATACTGCTCACTGCTGCTAGAGAGCCGTGTCAGTGGCCGATGGCTAGTGCCAGGGGTTGGAGTTAGGACTCCACCAAGGTGAACTGTCCCATTTTGCTGTCAAGAACTTTCTCAGAATGGAAAACGTTTTTTTTTTTTCCTAAGCAAGAAGTGAGAAAGAGACTGCAGAAACTAGAACTCTGTGTATGGTACCTTGCCAGAAAATCCAGTGGGGAGTTTTCCAGCCTCAAACCTGTCTGGCATTCTTTTTGGAACTAGTTTGTTCTTTCAGTCTAGTTCCCGAATTACTTTCATGTAATTGATGCACATGTGATTAGGCTTAGCAGAGAAAGAGAGGGTAAAATACCCAGCAATAGCATCTCCCTGTTGTTTTCAAGATTGTTTTTTCAGATGGCACTGTTATTTTTGCTTGCTTCTTGTCTTGAGCAGATAAAGGCCCTAATTCAGCAAAACGCTTCAATAAAATTCTTAATATTTCAGGGTTCACTTAAGAATGCATTGAATATGTGCCTGAAAAGAAATATGTGCTTCAGTACTTGCCCAAACAGGGAGGCAGTACTTAATCTGAGCTTCACTGACAGTCCAGTCTCTGGTACCAGTTCTGCACTCCTTACAGTTAAAGCAGCTCCTCTCCTTGACCATCACATCTCTAATTTGTAGGCTGTCAGTGGCTCTGCACGATGCCTACCAAATGACTGTATTCTGAAATTTGCATTTATGTGCGTGTTATTTTAATATACTTATGTATTTTGTGTATGTTATCCTGTTTACTAGGAGATTGTGCTGAGGGATTTTGGTGCAAAAGTAGTGCCCGAGTAAGAAACCCGCAAGACGGAGAATCGGGACTTCCTTGTCCTCCTGGTCATTATTGTCCTGAAGGTAGGGTGCTTGGCTAAAGCGTCATTTCTCTTAATTCATGCAAAGCGTGAGCTGACATTTCCTCACTCTGGTGCCATTGATTTTTGCCAGGTACACCGCTTCCACTACAGTGCCCTCCTGGCACGTGGTCTGGCAGTGAAGGCAGGAGGAGTTTGCAGGAATGCCAGCCTTGCCCTGGGGGATATTACTGCAACAGCTCTGGGCAGAGGGCCCCCTCAGGACACTGCAGTCCAGGGTACGTAGAAGAGAGAACACATTTATGTACTCTGTTGTAAGAAGAGGTGGTCTTTATTCTTTTGAAATAAAGAGAGTATGTTCCTGTATTCCTGGCTGCAGGTACTACTGTGTCGCTAGGGCCCAGACCCCAACACCCACCGATGGCCTTTCAGGAGCTCCGTGTCCAGTCGGTCACTTTTGTCCTCTTGGATCCTGGAGCCCAGTGCCATGCCCCGCTGGCTCCTACATGCCACACACCCATGGAGAGAAGTGCCATGCTTGCCCAGCAGGTGAATACTGTGTCTCGGGTGAGAAGCCACAGCTGTGTCCCCAGGGTGAGTTAAGGTTCCCTTTATGTGCCTAGTTTGTCTTTGATTTTCCAAAGACTGCTGATTCTGATCTGTTTTTTCTTTTTCAGGGTATTTCTGTCCCAACGGCACAGATCTTCCAATTGCTTGTCCAGCAGGATCCTATAATCCCTCACAAAGGCAAGCCAGCTGCCTCACCTGTCCTGAAGGGTAAGAGTGATGGGACAGTCAGCTTACCGTTGTGTGTGTAAGTAAAGGACTCTGAGAAATAATTGCTTATGCAGTCGTCATGGAGCAGTGTGTGGTGGCAGAGTGAGTTATTTTACCACTGAAAACCACTTGTGAGGAGGCAGAGCAACTCTTGAACTCTGTTTAGCAACACTATATAGTTGATTATGGGACCTGGTGAAGTCCTAAATCCAGGTAGGACTTCCAGAGGAAGGAAATCACTGGCACCGTAAGCTTTTCTCACGTCTGAAGCAATAGATGGTTCCCTTGGAAACAGGCTGGCAGAGGCCTCTTGACAGGGAAGAGGATCTTGTTCATCACCCGATGCTGAGTCTGGCTCTTCCTTGGGGGATTCATCTCCAATTACTGACTGGATACGACCTTGATTAACTTTTACAAGTTGATGAATCACAGCCTGGATGTGTTATGACTCCAGTTAAGAAAATTATATCTCTGTGGCTTTTGCAATTATGCCGTCAATTTGGCATATGAGGAAACAACCAAGAATGTAGTAATACGCATGAGTATGTCTCTTTTGTGGTCAACACAGCGCAGCAGCCACATTAGACTAGCTAATCCCATCGTAAAGTCATTATTCAGATATTTGTGGATAGAATATTGCTAGAAAATGTAATTTTTTTTCCATTTTTCAAATGTCTCTTTGGACCAGGTTCTTCTGCCCCCAGAATTCCTCCTCTTTTTTGGAGAATGAATGTTCAACTGGCCACTACTGCCCTACTGGTACTGCTTCTGCAACGCAGTTCCCGTGTCCTAAGGGGACTTACAACCCACAGACGGGAAGCAGCCTGATGTCTCACTGTACCCCCTGTGACCCAGGTAAACAGCAAATCAGCGTGTCTCAGGATGGTGACAGGAGAATGCATGAAAATGTTTATTGAATGTTCCTGAGCTTCAGTGGTTCGTGGATGAATTGTGTGTGTAGCTTGTTCTCTGAAGTATTTTTCTGTTTTTTTCTGCCAGTACTAATGGCATTGCATTGCTTTTGCAGGGCACTACTGTGCACTTGCGGGGCAGTCGCGTGTTACAGGACCCTGCTTGGCTGGATTCTACTGCAGCGGAGGTGTTTCTAGTCCAGCACCTACAGATGGTCTTCTGGGGAGCGCGTGCCCGAAGGGAGCTTACTGTCCTATGGCCTCTGCCTTTCCACAGCCGTGTCCTCCTGGTTATTACAGCAACTCAACTGGGAATACTGGGATAGAGGACTGTCTCCTGTGTGATGCAGGTACAATATTGAAAGAAAGGATTAACGAGAGTCTAGTCAGATACCAGCATTTCTAGGGATCCTGAGAAACTTTGTGGTTCTAGAGCAGGCAATCATGAACAACTGCTTTAATGGAGAGAGATGTTAGGTAGAGCATAGAGACACCGAATCTGCCACTTTTTCATGTTGAGAGGATACTCACAGTGCAGTGCAAGCTTCTGCGCTGTGCGCTTCCCTTTCCACACTTCCTCTTGATGCTTTCCTACGTAGAGATGATACAAGGAGTGCTGTTTGGTCAGACATGTAAGCTCTGTACTTGCAGCTATTCTCAGTGAAAGCATCTCAAGGAGAAGGATGTGTATGACATCAAACAATACTTCAGTGATTATTTCCTTGTTACGTACTTGCTATTGTCTGTCTTGTGTGACCGTTATGTGTGACTCCTTTCATAGTCCCTCTTAATTTCAGGGTATTTCTGCAATGGGACTGGACTTGTTTCTCCAACTGGATTATGTGAGGCTGGATTCTACTGTAGTGGAGGAACCATTTCTCCTAAACCTCCCAGGGTAAGCTGTGCTCGTGGTGTAAATAGTGTAAAATGCTGTGAAACTGAAGACTATAAGGTCACCTTAGTTCTTTTGCCCCAGATCCGTTACTACATCATCATCTGCCTCAGGTCCATCTGGTTTATTGGTAGTGAAAGAGGCTAGAGATGGCAAAAGACACCTGGCCTTCTTTCAGTTTTTACATCTAAAAGCTGACCAAAAATAACTCTGTCTTTGCATATTGATGCTGCAAAGCAGAGTGGAATGCCATATCAGGTTAAAATTACAGAGGCTAGGAGAGCATGAGTTTGATTAGGATACTGCATCTGTCAGCCCTCCTCCTATGTGCAATACAGTGAGAGTTTGTAAAGATGATGACTCAGCAAGGCGCTGGTTTTATGCCACAGCTCTGCAGACTGTGGATGAAGGAAGGGTGGTGCCATGTTCCTAAGGGCCAGCCCAGCGAGATTTGTTATGGGCAGAATTCTGATCCCTTATTTTGGAAAAGGATACACGTGCAACCTTAAAGGCTGAGGGATGAGCGCAGGATTTCATACTACGTGTGTAATTCTCTTCACCTTTAGAATCTGACATAGATCTTTTTGCAAAGCCACCCTCTACATTTGTAGACTGTGACTATGGTGTTTTTCTTCAAAGACAACGGTCAGTGGAGGACCATGTCCACCTGGACATTACTGTGTGGTGGGGAGCAGCAGAGCCCAGCCTTGCCCCGCAGGGAGTTACAGCCCATCTTGGAGTATGGCACAGTGTTTGGAGTGCCCAGAAGGCTTTTTCTGCGTAACTGCCTCCACCAACTACACAGATTGCCCTGCAGGTGGGTCTGATTGCACCTACCCCCTCATTCTGGGGAATCTTAAGGGATTGGGAGGTGCCCCTACGGCTGTTTGGAGGAGATTTGACTGGGTTCCAGGAGGCATGAATCTCTTCCACTGAGCAGGTCAATGACCTTGGTCAAAGAACGTAAGCTCTGTGGGATTCAGTTCGTGTCTGAATGTGGGAAATGGTAAATGGAACAAACGGTTTTGCCAGTAGATCTGTATCACCACTTTGAGATCTTCTCATTAAAAAACGACGTGCTATTACAACTATTGCTAATCCTCAGCCTTCATCAGCCTCATTTTATGCGGCCGATGTGACGTAGCTATCGCTGAGTACTGATGAGTGGCACGACTGGCTCACCATCATAGCTTGGGATCAGTCCTCCTCAGAAAGAGACGGAGAGAACGCTATGTATGCAGGCTGGGGATTCTTCCAAGGCTATTACCAGCACGTGTTAACCTTTATGAAACTTGTCTTGTCTTTTCCTAGGTCACTATTGCCCCAGGAATACAGAATTTGCCACGCAGTATCCTTGTCCCCCTGGAACCTACAATGAAGCTTTAAATATCTGGGATGCTTCCAAGTGCCAGCTGTGTCCTCCCGGAAGGGTCTGTTCCAAGCCCGGCCTAGCAAGACCAGATGGACACTGCATGCCTGGATGGTTTTGTCCACCTGGATCCACGTCAAGCAAACCAGTGTTTCCTGGAAATTACTCTGGTACGGAGGGGAACGGTAAAGAGTGATGATGATTATAATTGAGGAGATGGTATTACAGAGACACCTAAGGGACTTGGGCACCTTCAGGGTGGCTTACTTTCCTTAACTCAGTGTTTTAGTTCTGTGCTTCCTGAGCTCTTTAGATAAGATAGAGTGCTTGCAATTCTTATGTTTCAACTCAGTCTGTGTGTTTTCTGTTAGCAGGCATCACAACTGCAGCTTCTGGATCTGTTGGGTTGTGCCAAGCAGGAACGTTTTGTCCTGCTGGTTCATTTTTTCCTCTTCCCTGCACTCCAGGTAGGAGAAGAGTTTTTTTCTGCACAAGTTCTTTGGGTTGGGTTATTTGTACTCTTTTCCCTTTTGTCGAGATCAATAGGCAATCCCAGTCTTGTGCTATGACTGTTTGGTTCTGGTGTCTCTTAAATGATGGTCTTGCTTCTGCCCGCTGCATCAGGTTCATACTGTGCAACTTCAGAGCTAGCAGCTCCATCAGGTCCCTGCGAGGCTGGCTTCTACTGCACGGGAGGCTCCACGCTCCCAAACCCCATGGATGGAGCAATGGGGAACATTTGTCCTCGAGGGCACTTTTGTCCTGCAGGGAGCTCTTCTCCATCTCCGTGTCCCCCAGGTAGGTTTGGTGGCAGTTGCTGCATTCTGTCATTTCTCTTCCAAGTGCCCAGTGAGCTGCTGAGCTCATCTGAGTCTGTGCCATTGTTCTGCAACCGTTTGTTACTTTGCGCTGAAGCATGCCTTTGTGTTCCCTAAGGGACAGCTCCCTTTAAATTCCTTCCTAGCCAGCATCCTTTTGGCATCCTAGCTGGGGCTAGTGGAGCTAGAAAGTTACTGTGTGAGCAGCCTGTGCTTCTCTCCACAGCCACTTCCAGCAGGGTCTGGGATGATATGAGAATGTGCTTTTGGTGGCTTTTTGTTTTCAGGCTCCTTTTTGGCTCATCGTGGTGGCCAGTCAGCGCAGGATTGCCAGGCCTGCTTCCCAGGATGGTTCTGTTCTCAGCGTGGTCAGAGCTCCCCCGAGGGCTTGTGTAAAGAAGGATGGTTTTGCCCGGAGGGCTCTGTGTCAGGCCAGCATGCAGGTAGGAAATATCAGGGGCCGTTCTTTACCCACAGGAGTTGCAGTGCTCTTAAAATCTGCCTTTACTTACAGTTTCAAGTTACATTTAGAGATGGATAGCTATTTAGATTTAAAAATGAGTTCCAGAAATTATTGCAGGTAACACAGGTTAAGTAGTAGGTAATTGTGTGGAACTAGAGTAGGAAAAATAGATCTTACCAAGGCAAAAACCAAGCTGAACCATGTGTCGGTGCAGAGAGGCTGCAGCCCCTCCAGCTTTCCGAAAGCGGTTAGGGCGACACGCGTACATGGCTGTTCAGGTAAAAGCCTAGCTCAGTGATACGTGAAGCTGCTGTTCAGCGTGCAGTGCCTGGCCCTCCACTGCTCAAATCTGTGTTAAGCAATGCTCTTAACAAAACCAGGGTTTTTTTTTTTTTTGTTCTTTATGAAGCTTTTATCTTAATAAATCTTCCAGTTCTAGCTTTGTGATGATGCTTCCTCAAAGGACATAAGCAGAGCAGTGATGTTAGAAGTATGTTTCTTGTTTTGCTCCTAGATTATTTGTGTCCTGTGGGTCACTACTGCCCCACTGGCAGCCCAGAGCCCATACCCTGTCCCTCTGGAAAATATCAGGACCAGGCTGGGAAAAGCCAGTGTGAAACATGCCCAGCAGGAATGTAAGTGAAACGGATTTGCTCCTTCCTCCTGATCCGTTCCTCAGGAATTAGCATGTGTATTTCCCTCTGCCTTAGGCTGCTCTGTGTGTTGTGTCCTTCGATATACAAGGACACAAGGATACAAGGATACAAGGATAACAAGGTTTTCTTGTTTCTGCTTTCATAGCACCTTTCCCTTTATTGTCTCATTTTATGTACTGCAACCTGTGTATTGTAGAAGATCCAGCCTGCTAGGTTGTCTGCTGGAATGGACAAAATGGTCCTGACAGGTTGCATCTCAGCTCTCTGCCTGTTTCCTTTCAAGTAATTTGCTTTCCTTTTATTGTGTAGTCTTAAACTGTCGCTGGTGTGCAGAAAGTGTTTCTTAGTCTCTAGCAGAACAGGGCACGGGCTGAGGCAAGACTTGGGTTTGGTTTTTTTTGTAGGTTCTGTACCCTGAAAGACCAGCCAGGCGATCTCCAAGAGAATTTCTCACATGGAGTGGTCAAACCAATAGAATGTCCAGCAGGATATTACTGCCTGTCAGGAACAAAAGCTGCCAGTCAGTACCCGTGCCCAGAGGGCACCTACAGCAACCAAACTGGACTGGGAAATCCCAGGGAATGCAAGCCTTGTCCTGGAGGCGCGTTTTGTGCCAGTGCAGGTAGGAATCTCGTGTGGATTAAGTACAATCCTAGGCTGTTTTGTGTCTAGGGGGGTCAAAAAGTTCCACCAGTGGGTGAAGTGTTCTTCTGCGTGCAGTTTATATGACTTTTAGGTAGCGTTTGTCCCATCTCTGGGACTCCTTGAGTGGAGATTCTTTGTGATGATTTTAAAGATTTTTACAAACTGTCTTTTGTAAGTTTAATTAAAGAGGCAGCCCCTTCTGTAAAGGTAGGTGATCTAGAAAGCTGCTTTGGCCTTTATTGTCTGGTAATCAGTTGTGTAATTAAATATGGAGACTGTAGATCAAGCTTTTAAATAACAGTAGACTGAAATCATTGTGATAATAAGGCTTGTGCAGTTTGTTTAGTGCAGAAGCTGTTATTTATGTAATACTGCTGGCTTATTTGGCTTTATGTTCCTTTTCTTTAGGACTCTCCTCTCCAAGCGGTCCGTGTTTGCCTGGGTATTACTGCACCTCAAAGGCACGCGTGCCCAATCCTCTCAAGGATGAGGCAGGCAGCCTTTGCCCAGCAGGCCATTACTGCCCACCAGGTAGCAGCCAGCCAGTACCGTGTCCCGCTGGCACGTTTTTACCTCAGTCTGGGATGGTTTTCCGTAATGCCTGTCTGCCCTGCCCTCAGGGGAGATTTTGCCAAGGAGAAGGCCAGGCTACTGTTTCTGGTGTGTATTGCATGCATCTAATATTTTTTTGTCTCCCAGGCTGAATTTTTTTTCACGTTTTCTGCTTGCTTAAACCTAATGCTGAAGCTTTTATTTCTTGCAGGAACATGTTACGCTGGGTATTTCTGTGAT
The DNA here is from genome assembly GCA_009806455.1 of Tetrax tetrax. Classification (NCBI taxonomy): domain Eukaryota; kingdom Metazoa; phylum Chordata; class Aves; order Otidiformes; family Otididae; genus Tetrax; species Tetrax tetrax. The sequence goes on along the minus strand of WHYT01017729.1, from coordinate 152,143 downwards.
CTTGGATCTACACAGCCAGTTCATAAACACTGCCCCCCTGGCTTCTACTGTCCTGAAGGCTCTGAATCCCCAATCCCATGCAGCCCTGGAAGCTTCAGCTCTGACAGTGGGAAAGGGCAGTCAACAGACTGTCAGCTCTGCCCAGCTGGATACTTCTGCAGTGGTGAGTCTCTGCTGGTGTGTTTGGGAACGGGGGGATTACACGATGTGAGTCAAGATAGACACCTAGCACAGCTTTATTTCTTACAAGCTTGTCCTTAGCAGATATAGGAATAACAAACTCAGTAAGTGCCACACATCATCTTTGGTTAGCGACGGTTTCTGCAGGACGGTTTTTGCGGACTTCAGTCTCTTCAGGGACCTCATGGGCAAAGTGCCATGGGAGGCGGCCCTGGAGGGAAGAGGGGCCCAGGAAAGTTGGTCCGTATTTAAGGATCACCTCCTCCAAGCTCAGAAGACGTGCATCCCGATGAAGAAGAAGTCGGGCAAAAAGGCCAGGAGGCCAGCGTGGATGAGCAAGGAGCTCCTGGACCAACTGAAAG
>WHYT01017729.1:76183-150052 GCA_009806455.1 Tetrax tetrax | reverse complement strand
CTCTGAGCAACCTGATCTAGTCAGGGAGGTCCCTGCTTCTTGCAGGGGGGTTGGACTAGATGACCTTTGAAGGTCCCTTCCAACTCTAACCATTCTATGATTCTATGATTCTATGATTCTATGTGCACCAAGTATAAATGCCCTGAACCATTTGTCTTTGAAAACTCCTGTTGGGTTCTCGGTAGCAGCCTCAGGTCACCCATAACACTTTTTGCTATTACACTTTCTTTCTTCCTTGGTTCAACCATCTCTTCTAAATGTCTTATGTGTCTTCAGCCTCCCAGGGAAACAAAATAGCTTGGCAAACAGGCGCTTGGTACTGGCTAGCAGCCAGAGTGTCTGCTCTGAGGCAGCTGCTCCTTCTCAGAGGTTCTCTCCATCTGTCTGTACAAGATGTTTATTTGCTCCCCTCAACACTTAAATGTTTTCGGTCATGCTGACAGTAACAGATTCACCCATCACCTTCCGTAAGACAAAGAGACCGCTCTCAAGTGAGGAAGTGAAGCAACAGGGAGGAAATGACTTGACTGAACTAACATGAGTTTATAGTGGAGCTGGAACCACAACTGAGAGCCTCAGAATCACAGCTGAGAACTTTAGTTGGAAGCCTGTGTTTCCCCCAGGCACGTAATTCAGAACTGACTTTGCGGTAAGATGTTCTTTGAGGCTGAACTTCAGAGAATAGGTGCTTTCTGACGCATGTTACAGGTACGTGATGAAGGAGATCACAATTTCAGGAGATAAGGGTTTCTATTGTGTTTGATCTGGCAAAGGAAAAGCTTTGCTTTTGTTGTTGCGCGGCTGGGCAAATCCACTTCTGAAGAACCATGTTCTGCAGGCTGCTAGTGCCCACCTGGCCAGAATTCAGTTACTCCTGTTCCCTGTCGCTGTCCGCGAGGCTTTTACTGCCCCACAGGGTCTGCTTTTCCTAGGCCCTGTGAGAACGGGACATATCAGTCACAGGAGGGACTTTTGTGACCTGTGCCCAGCAGGATTCTTCTGTAAACAGCCTAACAAAAGTGAGGAGTCTGGAGGAGGCTGTGTAGTGTTATAAAAAGGGATGCCATGTCACTAAGGGCTGAGTCTTCCTCTTAGAGGAAGAAAAAGGATTTTGAATGCCGTAGCTTCCTCTCTTCTGTTAAGGTTCTGCTGAGTCAGTTTTACATGGATTGAACTGGGCAGGCAGGCACGTCAGTTTCTGCCAAGAATGGAAGTCTAAACACATTTTGAAGACTATGAGGGTTGTAGGTGAGCAAGTAGGCTGAAGCCCAATTTTTCTCCTATCTGGGGAAAGAAACTCCATGCCAAGGAAAATACAAGTAACAAAGATATCTATGTGTGGCAGCTCAGGCATGCAACAAAAAAAAAACCGCAAAAAATACGTCTGCACGGGTGTGATTGAAATCCATAGATGGGTTTAGTCTAATAAAACTATAGATGGCTCCTTTGTAGACATGGGTGTCTGAGCTAGTTTTGTGTACTCCCTCTGTAGTCAACGAAGAGAAAAGGCACTTCTGAGGAGCAATTTGTCTTTCTCATTTTAGATGTCTGCCTTAGAACGAGATGAATTGTGCCTGAAGTGCAGTTCCTCTGGAAGTGCCGTTTCTCTCCAATTACCACAACAGGAATCTGAACAACTAAATCAAAAGTACTCATGATGAATCCCATGTCCTGGGTCTGGCTGAAGTAACAGGGGAGGAAGGTTGACTGTTGATAGAGAACGACATTGCCTGTCACCTCTTGTAGTATCTCCTGAGCAAGACGCTGTTCTTTGTATCCTAGGTTCTGGAGCACGTACTCCTGAGCTGTGCCCTGCTGGATACTTCTGCCTGCCAGGTACCAACTTCAGTACAGAACATCCGTGTCCAAAGGGTACCTTTGGCCCCAGGACTGGCGCCGCTAGCGAGTCAGACTGTGAGCCCTGCCCGGCGGGTAAGTAGGGGCTTGGCACAAGAAGCCCAAGGGGCGTACGTGTTGAGGAAAATAGGGCTTCTTCCTTCATGCTGTTGACTCCTTCACTAATGGTCTGTGCAAGTCGTCACACTGAGATTGCTTTTCTGTTCATTTTTAGGCATGTATTGCTCAGCACCAGGTCTGTCCCAGCCTTCTGGATTTTGCTATTCAGGTTATCACTGTGCCAAGGGAGCCAGCAGCCCAGCCCCCTTCAAACCCAGGGTGAGTGCTGGGCGGCAGCGCAGTAAGCCTAGTGACCTGGGCACAAGGACCGGGCTGTCACAGTCTCACAGCTTCTGCAGTAACATTTTCCAAGCATTGCTACTCTATGTGGGGTTGCTCATGCCTTTTACATGGGACTTGGCTCCCATGTGCCCTTTCCAGAACCTGTCTCTATAGTACGTTGTCCTAAATCTTCTTTCAATAACACTTTTTTTTCTCCTTCTCTGTATTTTTCTGATATAGGTGGAATCTTCCAGCCTTGGTCTGCCTGGTAATGACATCTGTCCTGTCGGGCATTTCTGCCCCAGCGGTACGGGGTATCCCGTGCCCTGTCCTGCTGGATCCTTCTCTGCCATCGTGGGCCTGGAGGCAGAGGAGCAGTGCCAGCCCTGCCCAGCTGGACGCTATTGTAGCGGGACAGGATTGTCTGATCTGGCCCAGACGTCGCTGTGCAATGCAGGGTGCTGTGAGACAGTCACTTGTTAGTGGGAAAATACAGCTGGCAGGACTGCTGTAGGTTAGAGGGATGTCCAAACTAAGAGATACTGGCCTGAATATCTGTTGTCAAATGCCTTCTGTGCAAATATTTATACTCAACATTAATTACACTGCAAAGACTTTGTTCTTAGCCCTTCAAGTCAGCTGTATAGCATCTGTGTGGTGATCTCAGCAGATGTTTCCGAGCCATTCCTTTTCTCTTATTCTTGCCTGACATTCCGTCCCAGCCTTAGACATGGTTTTTCACTGTTTTTGCCCTAGGCTAAGTGTTTTATAAGTCCCTTTTTTAGCTTCATCATCACACTTGCTGAGCGTTTGACCTGGGTGTCCTTTTCCCTGCTGTGTTTTATCTCTTCTCCCACACGGTGGTGCAATAACCGTGGCAGCATTTCCAGCCTGCATAATGCAAGCAGAAAACTATTTGTCCATCTCATGAGTATGCCTCCTAGCAAGAGGCAAAAAAACTACAGCTTTGCTGTTCTTTTTGTTCAACGCTGTTCCTTTTGCACTCAGTCATTTGCCCTAAGGACTCTGAATGGGTTTTTTTCTTCACAAACTGCATTCTTTGAATCCTTATCTACAGCATGCAATGGTATCATGGCTCTCATTTTGTTGTTGCTTAGCTCTTACTGTAATAGTTTTTATATTTCCTCATCTTTACTTGTTGTGAGGATGCGTGAGGGAAGTAGTAAAGGGAAGAGTCAGTGCAGAACTAGACAGCATTAAAGCAGAGGCCTGGAGATAAAAGGAGGCGAAGCAAAGACAGCAGGAACTGAACGCTTGGGCCCTGTGCTATTGAAGTAAAAAAACTTTAGTTCCAGAATGAGAACACTTTACGGTCAGCTTGGTGCAAAAAAGCCTTTTACCAGGATTTTCAGTGGCAACTAAATTACGGATGCAGGGGTGAAATTGTTAGCAAAACTGAAATAAACTGCATTTTCAAGGGCTGTTTCTTCATGTGGTTCTTGATTAGTGCCTCTCCCATCTATTGGCTCTGAACCGGGTTGTGAGCATATTGTTTCAGGTCTGAATTCTCTCTCTGCAGGTACGTTTGCCTGGAAGGAAACTCTGCTCCCCGCCCTTCTGATGGGATCCATGGATACAGATGTCCCAGCGGCTTCTACTGTCCTGCAGGCACCGGGCTGGAACTGCCCTGCGAGCCTGGCACATTCAGCCCTGTGCCTGGGGCAAGTGTCTGCCTCCCTTGCCCGGCCGGCATGGCTTGCAGCAGTGCTGCCGTCGTGGAGCCACTCAGCTGCCCCAGAGGTGAGCAACGCGTGTGTGCAGCAAAGCCCCTCGCATGCAGATGGGAAGAGGTGTGATGGATGCCTGCACAGCTCTTCTGGCCGAACCATAGCAATGGGCCACTCCAGGGGACAGAGTGTTTGCCATTAGTTAGAGCAAGCTCCGCACTCCCAGCTCCTTCTCCTTTCTTATTTGAGGTGTCTCATCCACCTCTCTGAATGCACAGGTTACTACTGTCCCGTTCGGACTGCTGTCCCGCTGCCGTGCCCTGAGGGGACGCTGAACGCCCTGGAGGGGGCAGTGGCCCCCACTGCCTGCGAGCTGTGCCCAGTGGGGAGGTACTGCAGAGGAGACGCTAACTGGGAACCTGATGGTGAGTCCAGTTAATAACAGGCCACCCACAACAGAAGGGTTGGAGATTCAGGGCTGAAAGGTGCAGGGAAGTAGAAGACGTATCTCAGTGAACAGAGGCAGCAAAGGCTGTTGGAGGGCACCCTGCTACCCTGTGTCTGTCCCTATCAGGCATTTCTTTTCTCTGTTTCATTCTTTTAACGAAGTATTAGTTTTGGATGTTACTTTTATGTTACTGCATTACTTTCCTTGTCTCCCTTAGTTTTTTCCACTTTCTCTTTCTTTGCTTTTAACCTTTATATCGCTCTTCTTTCTGGTCTCCTAAATACTTCTCCTCCGATTTAAGCCCAGAGTGATTGTCATAGGTTGGACACATGAAAAGAAGAGAGGCAGAACTCTTTCCACTGAAAGCTAAATATGAGGAACCAGTTAGAGAAGTGAGAAGGTGAACAAATGCTAGATGAGGTCAGAGCAAGTAAAGAAAGGAAGTAATAGAGGCCAAAGATTGATGGGGAGGGGGGAAGACAAACCAAAGGTGAACAGCCCAGGATATCAGCAGTGATAAAACAGGACAAGGGTGGGCTTCTGATTCTCTTCTCCTGAGTTATCTGCGTACTTCTGCCTCCTAACTGACTGTGATGCCACGGGCTGGCGATTGCCGCCCTCTCTGTCCTCCCGTGGCAGGTCTGTGTTCAGCTGGGTACTACTGTGAAGGAGGAGCCACTGATGCCATTCCGCGTGGGACACCTGCGTTCCCGCTCAGTGGGCCCTGCCCGCCTGGGCACTATTGTCCAGAGGGTACTCATTTCCCAGTTGCCTGCCCAGCTGGGACTCTGAACAATGCCACAGGTGAGCGTGACTTCACCCACGTGTGTGGCCACGTGTTATCAATTCAAATAAGTGCTGCTGATGCTGTGGCTGTACTTGTGTGCGCTTTCTTCTCTCTCTCTCATTGACCTTGACTTTTGGTTTCCTCCTCAGGTGGTACTTCCCCAGAGAGCTGTGTGCCTTGTTACGCTGGATCTTTCTGTGCTGGCATCGGTTTGAGTTCTCCAACAGGACCTTGTACTGAGGGCTTTTACTGCCCAGCAAACTTCAGCTCTGTCAGCCCCACAGCGTTCCTCTGCCCTAAGGTACTGCTTAGTGACAGCTGGGAGGTGGAAGAGGGGGGTTACAGCTCTGGGCAGGAGGTGTTCCTTTTCCCCAGTGGCAAAGGGTCACACAGGCCTTATTGAAATGTTGATAACATCCACATGGAATGTTGCCCTAGGCTTTGGTAATGCTGGGATTCACCCTTTACAGAGACCCTAAGTTTGCAATCCTCTTCCTTCTCTGTCATTGCCAGGGTCACTTCTGCCGGTCAGGGGCAGCCCACCCAACGCCGTGCCCAGCTGGGGAATACCAGCCGACCAGCGGCTCTGCGTCCTGCGTCCCGTGCCAGAGAGGGTTCTACTGCCAGGAGCCGGTGGCAGGAGACCCCAGGCGCTGCCCAGCACATTCTTACTGTCCTACAGGTACACCGAAACTTGCGTACCAGCTGTGCCAAGGAGTGAAATGTTGTGTGCCTCACTGTGATCCCAGAGTTCTACAAACCTAGTGTGTGTCTTCCTGTGGGCCAGGTGGTGAGGTGGCAATGAGCAGATGTGCTATAGCTCTGATACAGTGCTTGAGTCTTGTCAGATCACAACAGGCTTCCTAGGGTTTTCTGTGGTCTCCCTTTCAGGCACACGAGTTCCTCTCATGTGTCCTGACGGCACCTTCACTCCTGGAAATATGACTGGCCTCTGGAATGAGAAGGAATGCCTGCCTTGCTTACCTGGGCACTACTGCAGGTTATGATTCATTTCAACCTGACATTTTTTCACTTTGTCTTAAGCAGTTTGGCATCCTTATTTTGTGCTGATAAGTTGATGCTAAGTTCCTCCCAGCTTCACCACCTCATCTCTCATTCAAAGACAAGAAATACAAGCTTAGGCATAGCTTTTGGTTACAGAGATATTAGATCTGTGAATTTTGGGAGGCATCTCAAAGCAGTCAGACTTTGTTGTCATGCTACAAAGAGGTGTCTGAAAGAGACAGTAGGTAACATTTGTAAAAACATGGAAGTAATCCAGAAAGTCCAGCCCAGTGGAAGGTCATCCACAATTTCATCTGAAGCTATTTGCCCCTGTTCATGGAATTTGAACTCTAAAGTGCCTGGTTCACTCTAGGCATTTGCTTGTTTTTATAAGTGGAAAAAACGGGTCTATTTTCTCTCTCATGTCATGGTAGGAAGTTCCTATTTTTTGTGGCAGACCTCAGAGTTCATTGCATCAATACTTGCTCTGCTTCTGCACCAAATCATTAGCAGTAGGTCTTATATAAATTCTTACTGTCCTCTTTGCTCCAGGCAGGGGCGGCTGGAGGGGAAGTGTGCTGCTGGATACTTCTGCCTTGCTGGGAGCTCTCAGTATGCTCCGCAGGGCCACAGCTTTTCCTGGCGCTTCCTGGCTGGGTGCCGTTGGGGTCAGGTGTGCGCAGGGCTGTGTCCTGCAGGTAAGTGAGAATCTCTGAAGTGTTTAAAGCAGAGAATATCGACTTGCTTCTAAACAGCTGGAGAGCACGTGTTATTCTTGCGTAATATATTGTGATCTCTTCCTTTAAGTTGTCATTGCTCATCGGTTTCCTCTGGTTTTACATCTTTTGAATAAAGAGGTGTGCCTGACCAAAAAGGCCACCTTGAATTTATGATGCTGGACTGCTAGTCCTGGCAAGTTTGAAGGCTGTTGGTTTGCCTCTCTATATGCACAGCAGGATCCCAACAATTGTGCAGATGTTCATTCTACAACAGGAGACTCTTGCCAAGTAATTTTTGACATTGGACAGCTTTCATATTTTGCTTTCATCTCTTTCCCATCCATTTCTGTAGGTTTCTACTGCCTGGAGGGATCTGAGGTACCTATACCGTGTCCTGCCAATACTATCAGAGATACTCCAGGGGCTGTGAAGAAAGAAGACTGCCTGCCCTGTCCTCCAGGCCACTGGTGCAAAGCAGGTTGGAAGTGAGGGCAGGGAATGGGAGCTGCTTTTCAAGAAAGTTTTATGTGTCCCTGAGTCCGGTGAGGCTAGCTTTGACACCACATACTGCCTTGTGGAACGGTCCTTTCAGGAGGACACACTGTCTCTAGTGATGAGTTCCAGTGTCTGCAGAGCAGAGAGACATTTAACACTGTTAACGGTGTGCTGTTCTAGCAAGTTTTGGAAATGCAGGAGAGCCTGAGATCACAACCAGTCTCCGATTATCCCTGTGTGCCATCTGTCAGAAGAGGGGCTTGGGTTGTGGAGGTGGATTGTACACATATGTGCAGTAGTTTAGGAAGGAGCCAGGGAGGACACAGGAGAAAGATGTTCCAATTACAATTAAAGATCACTCCTTAAAGCCCTGCTTTCTGCTTGTTAGGGGATTCAGAGGCCTATCCGTGTCCGTCAGGACACTATTGCTTTGGAGGCAATGGCAGCGACCACAGCAATCTCCTGGCTCCTCAGAAGTGCCCTCCACAAACTTACCGCAAGCACCCAGGAGCTCAGAGCCTGACAGATTGCCAGCCATGTCCTCCAGGCTATCAGTGCCCTTTATCAGGTAAGTGCCAGGTGAAAGCCAGCCCCTTCCCACCTCTACAGCTGGTTACAAAACTCCCTAAGGTGACATCTGGAAAAAGTGAGGTCATTCATGTTCACAGCAAGCTAAGAGCCCTTCTCTAAAACCCTTCCTGGCCATTTAGCCTCCCTTTCTTCATTCCTTTCTCTTCCTAACAGGTCTGACCAGGTTTGAGGATTACCCGTGCCCCCCTGGATACTGGTGCCCTGGTAAAGGGGACACTTTCCTTTGTCCAGCTGGCACTTCCAGGATCCAGCCTGGTGCAAAATCGTTGGAAGAGTGTGATCCCTGCGCACCTGGATACTATTGCCCAGATCCAGCACAGACAGGGCTGCCTAACACCCAAGGAGTACCTTGTCCACCTGGCTATGAATGCCCAGCAGGTGACATGACCATGCTGTTTTCTTTATTTCCAGCAGTTTCTGAGTCTGGACAGCTGAACGGTGCACAGCAGGCACAGCCACAGCATTGAGCGGTGGCTGTAGTCCCATTCTTGCAGCAGTCCTGCTGGGGCACGGTCACTGATGGAGTGAGTGGCTTTAGAAGTGGATTTATTACCCTGAAGCCTTTTCCTGGCTTTTGACCTTTGAATTCCCATCTCTTGTTTCTCTGCCTTCCCTTCCTGTTCTTGTTTAGTTGAGGTTCCCAAAAGAAGTGGTCTGGGCCTAGAAAAGGTGCAAATATCTTTCATCATCCAGGGCTAGGCAGTCGGGTGTTAGCATTTTGTGCTAAATAGCAAACTGATTCCCAACAGATCTGTGCCCTTTTGTGAGCAGTAGGAAAAGTGCAGTGTTTATGGACAGTCACACTGAATAAAGCCCCCGTGCTCGCTGTCTCCCCAACACATGTTCTCCTGTTGTGGGAATGTCACATAATCAAGCACTGTTTCCCCTTTTCTCTACCAGGTTCAGTAACTCCAAAGCCTTGCAGACCTGGCCTGTACTGTGGCGCTCACACAGCCGTGCCTTCTGTGTGCCCTGCTGGGTATTACTGTCCGGAAGGATCGGCGACATACAATAGCCCTGAGCAGCTGTGAGTACCTCGTGTGTCTGGTGCATCCAGCTTTACGTTTCTAAAAACTCTGATTGTTGTGAAATGTGCCTGCGATAAATGCTGATTTAAGGCTTCAACCATGTTCTTTTATGCATTGTGCAAAAGTAAAGGTATCTTTGTAATTACAGTTTTATTATACTTTTTCCCCTCTTTTTGCCCTGTTTTGCCTTCCAGGTGTATGTTTCCCTACTACTGTCCCCCAGGCAGTGCCCATCCACTGCCTTGTGAAGGAGGATACATGGCCCTCAGCTTGCCCGGGCCAAGGGATTCATTTGAGAAATTCTGCAAAATCTGCGATGCGGGCACCTATCGGAGTGACTCTCTCATCACGGCACCCTGTCAGCCCTGCCCAGCAGGCTTCATCTGCCCACAAGGTAAATGGAGCTGCCACGGGCAAGAAATAGTACCTGAAACTGTACCTAGAAAGTTTTCAGTTGTGTGTGGGCAAAGCTCTCAATCCTCTACAGCTATAAATTGCTGGTGTGGGCTATCACACCAGTTTGTGGAACATTTGTTGTGGTAGGTTGTTAGAAGAGTTTAGAGAAATGGGTCAAGAGTGGTTTGGATATTGGTGTGCTGTCTCTCAGGGGATAACCTCTTGGGCCCTTGCAAGTCCTGTTTTCTCAAATTTTGTGACATAACTGAGAGGCTTGTACTGAATGTATTACCAGAAGTAGAAGAGTGAGCCTAGGGATTCAAAGTTTGCTGTGTGACAGCTACTGCTGCTTGCAACCCTGCTGAGTTAAGATGCAGAATAGCTTGACAAGCATTTGAAAGCCTCTGTTGGCTGGGATCGTATGCTAAGTTCACTGACGTGTTAGCTCCTGCTGTGTAGCGTGAAGGAGATCATGGCTACTCACTCTTGCTGCTGGATTTGTCCAGTGAAATAGCTGGGACACAGTCATCAAGATTTATATTTAAATCTGCCTGCCTGCCTCTTGGCACTTGGATCCTTGAGCAGTGCCTGTGTCTGAGCCCACCGCTTTCTCTAGGCAGCGAGAGTTACCACAAGAAGCCTTGCCCCAGTGGCCATTACTGCCCTGCCCTGGCGTCTGCCCCTCTGCCCTGTCCCCCGGGGACCCGTGGGAGCAGCAGCTTCGCAAAGCATGTAGAGGATTGCCAGGCCTGTCCTGCTGGCACCTTCAATCACCTTCCTGCGCAGGCTGCCTGCTTCCCCTGTGGCAGCTCTTCTTCCTCTCAGCCTGGTGAGTTGCTGTTTGTGAGTGACGTCTTCACCTCTGTTTAGAGAAAGACTAAAAAGGAAATCACCAAGAAATGTGGTTCCCCCACATGGTTTCATGATGGACCACAAGCCCTGGGATCCTTCTGATGATATGTGTGCTACCGATGCCCAGCTGCTCTTCTTCTGTCCCACCCAAAAGGAGGATTCAGCTTTCAAAGCCGTCTTTTGTTCCCTTACACTCTGTTAGCCAGGGGGGTTTGATGACATCTTCTTCAAAGGAAGGAAGAGAGGAGCAGCCCTGCTAATTCTTGCTCTAGCATAGCCTTGAAAGCAGTGGAGTTTCACCAAGAGTACTTTTGCCCTGAACTGGGGAGCTTGCATTAAGTGCAGGTGTGTTTCTGAGCCAAAATAGGGCACTGTAACCATGTCCAACTTGGGCCACGATGAAGTGGGAAAAGGCTGGAAAACTGGAAGGTAAGCAGCTAAGCCTTACTCAATGTGCTGTGCAGGATCTAGTGGTATCAAATGGATTTGAGAGTGTGGAGACACAAGAGAGGGGCTTGGCAGCCTTGATTAACTGGGCCCTTACCCTATCCAGTGGCTTAATGTAGAAATTAATGGAGTGCTTGTCGAAATGACACTGCGGCAAATGACCAGCTGGGCCTTTCTGTGTCTCTTGTTAAACGGATACTTCAGGAAATGGCCTGATGGTTGTGTTGGTGGAGCAAAAGGCAGGCTGGCTCCAGCTGGCTTGCTTGTTGGCTCAGCTCTGCTGTGCTAGTGGGGCAGCAGACTCCAGGACTGTCACTAAAATGAGTGTGGTTTAGTCAGTGTTCCACACAGGGACTGTTCCTTTTTGGTGAACACAGTTTTTGCCAACTGTATTACCTGCCCTGATTACCACTCTAAATCCAACCTCTTCTCCAAGGTGCTACCAGCTGTACCTGCCGTGGGCTGAACCGGGCTTTCCAGCAGTCGGATGCCTCCTGTATCTGCCAGGCAGGTTATGTTTACTATGATGAGAGAGGCAAGAAAAACCCGGACAGCAACAGCGACCAGGACTGCCGACCTCAGGTAAAGTCTGGCTTAAAAACAAAGTTGTGTGACATGCAGGAGAAGGAAAGTCGTTCAGTGCTTTAGGCGCTGTCTCAGGGTGTGTATGTGCATGCCATCTGAGCTCAGTTCTCTGGGCTTCTGGAGACAGAAGCAAGTCCTTCAGCTGTTTTGTTTGAGACTCTTGACCCTTCCTTGTAGGATAATGGCATTGTCTTTTTTACCAGAATCTTGTGAAGCAAAATTCATAAGAGCTGGAGGCAAAAGATTCTTCTGTGCTATGGCGAGCAGCCAAGTGTTTTGGATGGCAGATGCAGGAATTTAAGCCTCCATATTGTTACTACAGAGTTCTTCATTAGACCTGCTTGAGGAATTTGGATGGGAAGTGAAATTGTGATCTTTCCAAGTGGTCTTTTAACAGCCCTTGTTGAAGCTCTACATTGAACCTCAGCAGCGTGGGTGGGGAAGGAAAAGGATTTTAGGGATGCTGCATCTCGACTGAAGTGCTGGAGCTTGTTTGGTTTCACACATTGGATGAATGTTCTTCTTCCAGGTGGACGAGCTCTGTGCTCCTGGAGAGGTCCGTCTAGCATCCACGCGCCAGTGCGTTTTTCCTGAGCGATATGACTGCGCTCCTTCTTGTGGGCCTGCAGGTGGAGAGATTAACGCAGAGCTGGGCATGTAAGTCTCAGCCCAGCCTCTCGTTAAGAAGCACTTCACAATTAGTTCTGACTGGCTGAGTTACTGTTCTCATGAGGTCATTCCAGGGCAGAGCTGTGGGAGGTATTTCTGAGAAACTTTCCATTGCTGGAGTTCCTTTCGGTAAAGATATTGGCCTGCAGTCCTCATTCATTGGCCTCACTCCTCTACCTGTGTTTTGAACATTACCCAGTGATTTTGTATGCTTGAGTGGAGCCACCAGAATGAAAAATGAGTCGATAGGTGAGGGTGGGCAGGGCTCACATTTTCTGACATAGATATTTTCCTGGTAGATTTACACCAGAACTGAAGGAATCAGTCCTGATTCCCCACTCCTCTTTTAATGCTGACTAAAACATCGAAGCTAGTTATTGTCACATGATACTACTTTTTTCTCTTTGTGAATGAACTTCTGCATTGCAAAATCTCCTCCCAATATGGATTGCACAGAAATCTAGTGGGTTAAAACTATACTTTGTTGCTTCCAACTGTTTTCTTAAAGCAGAGCTTTAGGGAGGGATGCATCATGCTCTGTTACAGGACTGAAGTTGATCTTTTGGAGACCAACAGAGGCCTGTAGAGGGTGGAGTATAGCATTCTGGCCTTTCACATACATTGAACAGCAGACAGCACTGGGTGAGATGGACTGTGAGTTTGCTGTCTGCTGTTTTTCAGGGATATACAGTAGGTCCACTCATTGTGTAGATTGTGAGGTACTGGAGCTAGCCTGACCGTCAGCGTGTTGTAGCTGTTTGCTCAGGCATTGTAAGTGATCAAGACCTTTGGTCTGCTTTGTAGATGTCACTGCAAGCAGTATGTCTCTGCTGAAGAGCTCTGTGACCAGCTGTGTTTGCTGAGAGCCCCCCAGATCTCCTTGGGCTTTGGCACCAACAGAGAGCTGCTTCTGAGGATGAATGAAGGAGAAGTGAGGGTAAGTATGGAGTGGGAGAATGCTTTCTCAGCGTGCAAGTCTGGAGATTACGGTTAGGTCTGGGGACTCCTGGGGCTGAAGTTACAGAGGGTATGAAGCTGTGAGCAGAAAGAGGCTCAGTATGTCTCATTACCTAGAGTACTGATCTGGCACCAGATTGGTGCGTTACTGAGAAACGATGGTTTCTGAATGGGGAGGAGAAACCTCACCGGAGCAATCTTATACAGCTTATAAGGTGTAAGGCTGGTCACAAACCAGAGATTGGGTCCAGGATTGACTGCATCAGTGATCAGTGTTCCCCTCTGCTTTCAACAGGAAGTGGCAGACGTTCTGGGCCCAGATGAACATGTGCAGAAAAGCCGACGGGTGCACTTGGTTCTGTTCAGTCCCAGGGGAGTGCTAGGTTTCATTGTCTCCAGCACAGATGTTCTGGATGCATTTCTCACGGGTAAGGCTTGAGAGCCCCTGAGAGTGAACCGAAGTTCCAGCCGGCCAAAGCCGTTCATTTCCTTTCAAGTTGGCACAGCAAGTGGACAGCAGGTTGGCACAGAGGGGATTTATTGTCAGACACTCCACACTGTTTACGCAGTAAGGAGATCTCATTCTCTCTGGGAGTAAACAATGGGGACCTCCACTGGCTGCACGATTTGCTTCCTGGGAATGGGTCAAATAAAGATTGTACGGTGATTTTGGCCTTCCAAGGAGAAGGAAATTCCATTTGGAGGCAAATCTGTTGGCAAGCGTGTACTGGCTCCTGAGTCCAGTTGCTCCTCATTTCTGGTCGTGTGACTGAGAGCAGAACTTGGCCTTGGGAGCTGTAATTGCCCACGGATACAAAATAAACCGTCCTTCGTTGCCAAGGGTTAGGTGTTCTCACATGCTGCTCGTTTTGCGGAATTCATTCTGTTCTCTTCTGTTGCCTGTGGCAGGAGATTTTTCATCAGATCAGTTGCTGCAGAAAGGTCGTCGGGTCCAGAGGACTTCCTCCAAAGATACCCATGCCTTGCCTCTTGTTCCTAACCCAGTAGTGTGTTTGGAAGCGGGAGACACGATCCTTTTCCAGCTGAGCATCGATTCCCATAGTGAGTGATGCTGAGTCTGCGTGCTCTTTGCAGATGCATGTGTCCAGACCCGTTTAGAGCAATGACTCCACGTTTGGTAGTACTGCATGTATGAGCACATTCTTTCACCTCCCTATCTCTCTTGCCTTCAGGGGATTCCAGAACTTTAGTCTAGGCTCTGCCAGTGACTTAGCTGGTGTTTTTTACTTTTTGAGTGGATTTCTGTAGAATAGAGATTAAATGTTTCCTCTGTTAGAACGCCTAAGTCTTTGTTGGACAGTAAAGCGTACCTCAGTTAAATGAGTTGATGCTGCATGGCCCTATAAAAGAAGTGCAGTCACATAGTTCTTAGTGTCAGCTGTCCTGACTGAAGTGGGTCAGAGTTGCTGACGCGGTGCTGAACTGTTCCCAGATCGTGCATCCAGCCATTACCCTGTTTATCAGAAGCAGCATCTATATAACAACAACCCAAGCTGGGATTTTGGACCCTTCCGAAGGCTAGACCACCTCATCCAGGAGACTCACCTCAACATCTCCTGGTAATGTCTGATGTGATTCATAGTGCATGTGTTACGGGTAGGACTTGAGCGAGTCTTTCATGGAATCAGTGGGTCCTTGGCAGTGGGCAGTGTGTGAAAATGCCAGAGTTTGGTGTGTTCAAGTCCACGTATTTAACCATCGTTACAACTGAAGGCTGAAAGAAGCTTGGATCAACCAGTGTCTTCTTTACCTTTCCCTTTTAGGTTTGCCCATGTTTTCCTGGAGTCTGGGACATACGTTTTCAGGGATAGGACCATTCAGGAACACTTCTTGATTGTGACTGTGAATGAAGCAAATGTAGGCTGTGACCCCAGAGATGTGTCCTTCCAACCCTCTTCTCTGTTCCAGCTGGCCAGACATGGGGTTTTGAAGCAGCAAAATCTGAACTTGGCCCCTAACTGGGCCGCTATCACAGGTACAGCCAAAACACTGTGATACCTACCTTGAACCTTGATGATCAGCCATGACCTTTCTTGTACCTCTCTGGGTGTGTTTAAACAAGGGGGTTTTTTTTTTTTTTTTTTTTTTTGGAAAAGCCATCAAATCACTGGCTTTGTCAGCTTTAATCCCTTTCTCCTGTGGAGCTTCCCTTTCCAACATTCACTGCTCTACAGCTGAGAACCTGCCTGTGTAGGAGCTGAGGAGGGGAGAGAGGGAAGGAGCAATTGTGTTTCTCCCCACACCCAGCTTGAAGAATTCAAGTAATTGAGGGCTTTGTTTTCCTTGGCTTGAAAGCAGAAAGTGCCAGTGTGTTTCCTTGATAAACTAAACTGAAATTAGATGCATCATTTAGAAGTTCACTAGAGGCTAAACTCAAGGGCATTTAAGGTCTTTCCTCTAAACTGTACCTCTGTGCACGTACCAGGCCCTTGTCCATCAGTGAGAGGACAGTAAAGCAATAGAAATAAAAGTGTAGCTTGCAAGTGTGATCCTTTGTTCTGTCACTTTCAGCTGCCAGTACTGAAAACATTTTGCCTCCTTGCCTGCATGCACCAGATGAGCAAGGGGAGAGGCAGAAGCCCATGAAATGAATATGAAAGTTGCTAGATGTTGGTTTTGCATGGGAGGGACAGTGTTGAGTAAAGTGGAAATGGGAGGCTGCTTTTGCTACACACTGCTGTACGGTTTCTCACTTCTTGCCGTCCCTCTTGGCTTCCCCAGCGGTGCTCTTTGTCCTGGGCTTCCTAATTGTGGTGCTGACAACGCTGGCTATAGTGCTCCAGCCTGCTGTCCCCATCATTAGCCCCCTGAAGAGCTGGAAGCCGCGATGGAGGAGCCTGGGCGAGCCACACATCCCACCAGAGTACATCTTCCATAAAGACAGGTGAACAGCCCTCGCGTGGTGTAGCTATCAGGAGCTCAGACCTTGGCAGTACAAAAGCATGTCCTGTTGCAATTACTGGCTCCCTCAGTCCTGGATGCTGGACTTCTTGCCACCTTTACAGTACTCTTGAGTTTCTGGCTACTCAGGGAGTTTCTTGGTATTACCCAGGAGTTCCCCAGCAGTATTCCAGCTCTCCTCCAGTGTACTGTATAACAGCTCTGGTGAGTCTTCTGCACAGGGTACTACAGCCTAAATTACCTGGCCTAGGCTCCCCCTGCCTGTTTTCACTTCAAGACAAGAAACCCATTCTTCTGCTTGAACTAGGCTGCTGATACTGCCGTATCTGATTGTACTGAGAAGAATGAGATGCTCTTTGCCTTCTTTTGTCATTCCTTCCAGCCTACAGTTCTATCAGATGGTTGGTCCTCATGGTTCTGGAGAAGATGCTGGCTGTGGAGAGACAGGAGCTGCGCATAATACAGGTGAAGTGCTGTGCCAGCCCAAGGTGTTCTCCCATTGGCTTCTTCCCACCTCCTCCCCATCCCGTTGTCTTCTGTTAACTCTCCAGTGTCATACTTTGATACCTAATCACCCGGAAATTTGTGCACATGCACGTGGTCACATAGGCACCTGGGCTGCTATGCCCTTGTGTGTTTGCGTACATTCCTGCAAACGCACACCACACACGCTCTATTCTCCGTTCATTTGATCTCTTCAGCTGGGGAGTCTGACCTCCTGGCATCAGGATGGGTTAGAGTTTTCTTCCTTAGGAGTTAGGAGGGTAAGTGGGCAGTCCTGAAAAGTCCTTTAAAACAACAGTGGGGTCAAATGATTAGTGAAGAAAATAAAGATCTTTAAAAATATTTCCTGGGGATCTCCTGCTGGTCATTTTAGTCTTTGAAGGCAAATGACTCATGGGCCTGGTTTGCCTTGTGGGGATGACCTCATCTTGGGAATTTCAGGGTGTTCTTAGGGTATAGCAAGTCCAGAGCCCAGCAGATGGCACCATCTAGTGATGCTGAAAACAGCTTACAGAGAAGCAGCACCCTGACAGTTTACTGGACAAGTTAGGAGTTGATAGTAACGCTCTGTCATCCTCCTCCTCGCTAAGGAACGAGACCTTCTCTTACATCTCTTGCCTCACCCATTTTTCTTCTTCACAATACACAAAATGCTGTTGCCTACTTCTGAGAAATAAATTAGCATAGATTTGTGGCCACTGGTTAAGTGTGAGACTTACCTTGTGTTTCAGAAGAGCCTTTTAGATTGAGGGTTCTGGAGGATTTCAGTGTTCGCACCCTGTACGATAAACTGGAAGATCAGAATTTGCACCTGGCATCTCAACTGGCAAAGCAGAGGATGGATGTGTTGGTGTTTTACAATGGAATCAGCCAGCGGATTCAAAGTCTCGTGGTCAGTGTGAAGAAACAACTGAGGGAAGGGAGTCTGGGAACTGTGAAATTTGTAAGATAAATGGTTCCCCTGAAGTGGCAGTTGACTGAGGGATAGGTTTTACTCCTTTCATACCTTATTCTGGCATAAAATAGCTATGCTAATCTCTGTTTTGATATGAGAGACAGAACGTGGAATCGGTGGATTGTGAGGCTTTCTGAGGGTAATACTGCTGCTTTCTGTAAACAGGACATGGTGCAAGCACTGGATTCTGAAAGCCTGAAAATCCTTGCCAGGCAAAGGATTTGTGGGCATAAACCCGCAGACAGCAGCTGGGCAGCAGAGGATGTTGAACCATGTGATGAGCACTGTGGCAACAACTTCCAAGCAGGTGAGAGACCCAGAGTGCAGAGCAAGAGAGGGCAGCATCAGTGGAACGGGTGAAAATAGGCATAGCTCATACACATGAGAAGAGATCCCACAAGGTCACGTCTTCCAGTGTTGTTGTAGTTCTGTAAGAGCTGACAGTCTGGCTTCATGTGAGTTCACTGAGAAGAAACGTCTGTCAGCTTAGGAATGTGTAAGCACGCTATTTGGAAGTTATTTGGAAGTGTTACAACATAGGGCATCTTGGAGCCTTCTTGTGGAATTTCCAAAGAAAGGTTGGTTCCTGCTCTTGGTTTTGCTCTGGAGATAATTACAGTCCTTCATGTGGTTCTGTAGAAGTCCATTTAAATTGCTTGTTGGGTTCGTTAGGTGGTTCGTGGCAAGAGGTAGTGGAATTAATGAAAACTCTGGAAACACTGCTTGGGAACGCTCTGTGCAAGAACGTAGCTGTGAAACAAGAGGTGGAGCAGAAGGTCCAAGGACAGGACGTGGTGGCAGGTGTACCCTCACTGGACAGCCTGGCCAGTGAAAGTAAATCAGAAGTGGCGGAAGGGCAGGTGAGTTGCAGGTGTCTGGTGGGCCATCTCTCACTTTTCTCCTGGTTTTTCTATTTGCCCATTTCATTAACTCTTAGGCCCTTTTTATCCCACAGGATCACGAGTTATTTCTATATGACCTCTTCAGTAGGAAAGATGCTTTTTTCAGCTTCCCCGGACGTGAAGAACATGGTAAGGGCAGTGACTTGGTTGTGGGTGCCAGGGGTACTTTTCAGAAATCATAGTAGAAGGCTGTTTCAGTGAAGTCTAGGTTAAGAGAAGGTATGTATGTTTGCTAATAGAGCAAATATATAATTACTTTTTCCCATTTGTCCTATTTCTTACTTTCACATACATTTACTTCTTACTTTCACATACATGGCCAGTTCTGCCTCTTTTATTCCTCCGTAAGAGGGAAATCAAGGAATTTAATCCCCACAGACACTTTACACCTGTATGTTAGGTGACAACAAGAGATTTCATCCTAATGAAATGCTAATATGGGGAGGTCAGGAGAATTCTTTACCGTCAGTTCTGTGATCCTCACAGCCTCTGGGTAGGCATTCTCTCTGCTCAGTACAGTATTTGCTCGTGGCAGCATGCACGTTGCAGCCATCCGGCCACGAAGAGCCTCTTTTTCCTTTAAGCTTAAAAGTGCCCCGCTGCTTTCATCACGTTTAGATCTCCAGTTGGCTTACCTGACTGAGTTGGAGGTGGAGGGCCTGATAGCAGCTTCTCCCCTTGCCAAGACTCTACATGAGATCAAGCAAGCTTTGGTGAATCTGCGACCTTCAGACCTTGTTAATCCAGGTAACAAAGCTCAGCCTGTACTGCAGTTCCTGTTTCCCTATGGTGGATAGGATATAAGATGACAAAATACAGGGAGAGAAGTTCTCTCTGATCCTTGATGTCTTGATGTACAAACAAATGTCTGCTTTTGAGCTGCCGGTCATTAAGAAGTCACCAGAAGGTCAATAAGCAGATCAAAGTGCTTGACTAAAATTTACCTGTGTAGACTTGTTCCCTTGTTTCTTTCAGCAGGTACTTATATAAACACAGCATTTTTGTTTATTATGAATTCATATTCTCTTTCTGGGGAAAATATAATACAGCCAAGATCTGTGATCTTAGGGAGCAGTTTACCACCAGAATAAGGTGACTGGTTCGCTTTATCTGCACTGGTTTATAGTAGTAAATAAACAATGAGTTAAAATAAGCGGGATGGCTTCTGAACTGAACGTTTTCCTCAAGCTGTCGCTGGATTTTTACACAGTGATGCTTAGAGTTTGAAATTATTAATGATGTGCTATCAGCACATCACACACTATGCAGCTTGCCACGTACGCTGGCCTGGTTTTTTGCCCGTTGGACTAGACTGCCTTAGTGGTGGCGTGGCAGCCCCTTGCTGCTGTCCACTGAACGTGCACTCTGCTTTCGTTTTGAATTTCTGTAACAGACAGCGAACATCAGCCAAGCACAGGGAGCTCAGCCCTCTTCTGAGCTGCTGGATTCTTGGCCTGCAAAGAGGGATGAAGCTCTGCTGCTGGAAATAAAGAGGAGCTGCGCTGCTCAGAGGATTGAAGAGACGGAAGCAGAACTATTTAATCTTCTGCAAAGTAAAATGGCCACGAGCTGATTTCCTTGATGAACCTAGCGTCTCCTTGGCGATGGCTAACGGTGGATTATGGGACAGTGAGTGTGTTTGTGGACAGAGCTGCAGCACCTGAAGTATCAGAATAGAGATGTGTTTAGTTAGAGATGTACGTGGTCAAATATGTAATGAATAATCTGTATTCTGTTTGCTTAACCTAGTTGAAATACCTTCACATTTGCCTTGGATTATCAATAATTTGTAGACTTGAGAAGGAAGCTGAGGTTCTTGACGTTGCTGACTAAGTTTATACTTTTCATTGTTAGGTCAGTAAAGCAGAAAACACGCGAGGCCGTGGCTGGTGTAAGAGCCCCTGCTTATCAAGGCGTTCTGTACGGCCTGTGGGATCTCTGATACGAGGGGTGTTTGTGGAGGTTTTTCAAGTGTAGTTTAGAGCCATACTTCTGAGCCTTGCCCAGCATCTCTGCGCTGCCTGTGTATGTTTTCAATATACCCATGTTGGTCAGCTGGCAGCGACCTCGAAGGTCTCTAGAGATGTGATTTTCGAGTGAAGCACACTTAAACTATTCTCTGTAGTGGTAACTGCGGGGATCAGCGTAGCTGTGGCGTCTAACGCTCTGGGAGCCCGATCTTTAAATGGAAAATATCCTTCCTACCACTCTTATTCTTTTGGCCTGTCTGTACGATGCTAAGAGAGCGTGGCTGTGAGCTAGGCTTTGCTTCTGTGAAATCAGAACACCTGCTCCGTCTCTTTCTGCACAATATTCCTTAGCTCCAGGTGAAGTGCAGCAACGTAAAATTTTTGAGCCGGCATAGTACCTTGACAACGCCCACAGGTAGGCTTCAGCCAACTGATTCCAACAGCAAGGCCTATTTTCTTCTCATTGCAGTATTTCATAGAATCTTAAGGTTGGAAGAGACCTCCAAGATCATCAAATCCAACTGTCAGCCTGACACCACCATGCTTACTAAACCATTTCCTGAATTGTTTATGTGTGAGCAGGTTTGTGAATCCACTCCTTCCTGGTTCTGTGTTTACTCCATCTGCCTTTGCATAACCCTAGGGGGTATTAAGAGGTATTAGGAGACTTCGGTGCCCAGGAGCCAAGACAGAAGCTCTCAGTTTTGCTTCCGCTAGCTGGTGTCTGTGGTGGATCCAGAGGAGAACTGCAGAAGTTTTCCAGGAAAGAAGTTTTCTTTTTTCCCCACTGTGGTTTTCTTAACAAGTACACTTCAGTTTTAAGTAAACATTTTTGACTTTCAAAGTGGTTTGGGTCTTTGTCCCCCATAAAACCAAAGAATATCAATGAAAAGACCAGAGTTTCACACAGTGTTTCTTTTCAAGCTCTGTTAATAGTTCTCTGGAAAGAACAAATAAAAAGAGGAGTGGTGCAACCACTGTTTCTGTTCTACTTCTGAAGTATTTACTGTTGGTAGCTCTTTTTCTAGTGGTCTATGGAATCTTCTGGAAGCCCAGCGCTGTCTGGAGTAGCTGTGAAGTCCCCTCACATTCGGAAGGGTGCCATTTCCATGAGACTCTTGATAAGGGTGATCGAGTGCAGGGTCACTTAATTTAGAATTTGGAGAAGGGTCACGTGGCTGTTGGTTTTCTCCGGTTGCTTTGACTTATGCCTTTCTTAACAGAAAATGAAAAGACCTTTTTCACCATTCAGTGTAAAGTTCAGCTTCTCTTGGAGAGCATCAAACGCTGCCATGGCTGGGAGAAGGAAGGTACGGTTGAGTTCCCTGAAGAGGAACCTCTTTGGTTTATGTCTGTGTGTGGCTCTGAGTTCTGAAACGAGCTGGGCGGTTTCCGACGATTCTGTCTTACAGTGCGAAACCGTCGTCAGGCTTCCCGGTGTGTTAACAAGGGCAGATAATGTTCCTGACAGTGTTTATTGCAGTTGCTGAGCCTACCCTTGACTACTATATTCATCATCTGGTTAATCCTCGCCTCTTGTATCTACACACTAGATACAGTGCTTTTAAATGCTGTTAGAAGAAAAGGCCCAATGAAGACATCTCGTGAATATGTCCACCTGAAGCAGATATCCAATGAGGATTTTGTTACTGTGTCAACCCAATGAAATGTGCTAACAACCCAGATCTACTGGCGGATTCTTTGCAGGTTTTCACGCTTAGTCCTTGAACACCGTGATGTTAAGTAACCTGCCAAGGTTGCCACTGATGAACATAAACGTAATGGCTATCCATCAAGTTCTCCTAAATCGTAGCAAGTGCAGTGTATTACAAGCCAGCCTGTCCCACAGCGAAGAGGTTTGCACCAAGTTGTATGACCTAGTTTTTGCCTTAATGAAAAGCGTATACGTCGATGTGACTGGACTGACTGCTAGGATGAGAGACAGGTGATTATTTTGAGATGATCCTGAATCATAGGACTCAACTAAATGCACCCAGACTGTGGGCTATTTTTTGAATGTGGATTACCTTTGCATAACTGAGACATATCTTGAGTTTAATTGTCATAGCTCTTAATAGCTTCCTGCCCTTGAACCCTGACCTAAACTTCTGTGTGTTGCAGGTAAAATTGAACCAGCAGATGAGAACGGTCAGGTGAAGAATTTGCTCCAGAACCAGGACCACTACACATCACAGCTTCTGAGTGAGAAAGAGTTTTGTGTACCACTGTCACACGTATGTAAATTTGCAAATCTCTGTGTTAGAGATGCTTTTATTTTGCTTTGTAGCTAAAGAAATGCCAACACAAAGGTGAATGTTGGAAGTTAAAGAGGATTTTTGCTCTGGATTCCCAGCTTGAGCCTTTGAGCATCCGTAGCTCCACTCAGAGACAATAGGACCTAATGATGTTGAACGCTTACTGAAGACAGAGCTAAAATACCAGAAACTAGACACTGAAATTAAAGCTACTTTTGAAAATGGTCTAGTGGAAGTCAGGATTGCCTTTGTGGGGGACAGAGATTTCCTGATAGTTCCAGCTCTACCTCCAGAAAATGTTATTTCCAAAGTTTCTGATTATAATACCATGCTTTTATCCCTTGTAGGACATGAAAGTTCCCAGAAGCTGTTTTTACACCGGTACTGAAAGATCACAGCGTTGTCACTGCAAAGTTCCTGGGTAGGCAGCCTGAAGTCAATGTTTCTACATCTTGTTCTCAAACATGAGAGGAGAGGATATATCAGTTGTGCTCCTAAGGGAGAAACAAAAGCCTGAGGTAAAGCAGAAGGTTTTTAATTTATAGTCAAAATGGAATGTCTTTCTTTTGAGAACTAAAAAACTAAAGCTAACTAAAGAAGAAATCGCTTGTTAATGTGTTTGCATTATGTGTGAAGTACTGGAGTCATAGCTGACATGGTGGGTACGATGGAAGTACAAGTATTACATCTGATCTTCTCTGATCTGCTCCTTTTTCTCTTCTCTCTGCAGCTAAACTGGGGAAGTGGGAAGATTCAAAAGTGTCACCGACCAGAATGAAATCCAGAAAATAAGGCAAACAAGCAATCTTCCTTTTGGAAGTTCCATCCACAGAAGGTGAGCCCTTGACTTGAATGAAATTAATACTTAGGCTTTCTTTAGGTCCCCAGCACCCATCAATGAGCCTATTGTGTTTTTATAGCAGAAAAAATAAGTCATTCACCCCAGGGCAACAAAAATAAGACTGTGACTTGCCCTTCCAAAGAAACCGAGAAACTCTAATCACGGCAAATCAAAGGAGTTGCCTGGTACTGAGTTTTGGATACCATCTTTATGCTTGTTGGTTTATTGCTTGATGAAACAATTTGTTGGGTTGTTTCCAGAAGCCTGAAATGCTTCATTTCTGTGAGAAAAGAATAGTCTCACTGAGCTAGTTTATCAGTGAATCAGTTTGAAGCCAAGTATGTGCTTAATAACTTTGCCAAAGGAAGCCGTGATCCCTGCAGACACTAGGCTCGTACGGTGAATCACAGACACTGGCGGAAGGACGAGCTGCGGCCTCGGGTTGGTTCATCTTTAACTCAGTAGTTTATTTCTGAAATTGTTGAAGTATTCAGTTAACAAGTCCTTAGTAGTTTCATCTCAACTTTTACCTGACCAGTTCCTGTAAATAACTTTATAACACCTCAGGTGGGTCATACCTCCATGGGATGGACGTACTTGTTGAACCAGCAATCCTGCTGATTTGCTGTGCTGAGCACTTTATATGTATGCAGCACAATGAGAAAGTGCACATAAAGATGTAGATAGTCTGCAGAAGCTTTTCTTCTTCAAGGTTCCTCTTAAGGAAAAAAAAAAAGGCTATAAAACCTAATCAGTGAGAATGTAATTTTTCTCTATACAACACCCAGTGATACATTGATCTCAGATAAATTCACAAACAATTTTAAAGTTGCAACGCTCGATTTTATGCAACTCTCTTGTTGCTGAAAAATATTTCAAATTAAACAAAAAGATCTCCAGAATGTATTTTTTAACAGTGTCCCCCAAATAAGAAAAGGGCTGTTGAAGCTTCCCAGTAAGATTCGCTACATGCTGGGGATCGTACAGTGAAATTCTCCTGTATCTGTGAGAGAGTTATGACAATCTGGGATGTATTTAGCTGTTTGTGTCATAGGAAAGTAGTATTTTCTACATAGGGAAAGATCTCAGTCACCCAGCAATGCAAATTCCTACTCTTGGCATTGGAAGTAAAAGCAGCAACTAATTTCTGTTAAATTCAAGGAGGTGCTTCTTGAGGCACAGTATTCCTCTGCGTCAAAACCTGTTCTGTGTCCTTTGTTCTGACATATTTTAATGCATACTTGCAATCCAGCAAGTCGCATCTCTTTCCCATAAGATTTGTAGATGTGTAATGCTTTGCTGGTACAGGAACAGTCCCGTAGACCATGTTACTCACCCGCTGTGCTGTTGATAGGAGTTGCAAAAGGCATGAAGCAGTGGAGCTGCAAGATGAGATTGCAATGATACTAGGGAAGTGCAAAAGTGATGTCTGCTTTGGATTTGTGGAGATGGAAAATTTGTGGGGACACGGCATTTTTGAAAGGTAGCATCAAAAATAACAGTTATTTTAGTGAAAAGTCTCTGTTTTCTCCTGAACTTACGGAATTCAGTCTTGCCAGAAGTCTGACAAAAGGAGATTTGGATGAAGGGAATAGTTATCCCTGCTAGCTTTTCGTGGGAAAGACAACAGATAACCCTAAAAGAGTAGCAGATAGACAGGATGACTTCGTAAATTAAGCGGGACAAAAGGTTGTCTTAAATTACATCAGGTATCCAGTGCAGCCATTAGAAGAAGTGGGAGCAACTTGAACTGAGGAAGAGGAAACTTGGTTTTCCTTGTTACCTCTTCCTGACTTGGCAGTATTAGACTCTGAAAAAGAGAGACCTGCAAAATCCACTCGTATCTATCGAAAGCAGCAGGCATTGATTCCCGATCTCCCCCTCGCCCATCTGTCAGCCAGTATAAGTTTTGACAAATCAAAGCCCAAAATAGCAGAAAATATGCCCTGTTCTCTGTGAGAAACCTGCTGTAGCCCACAACTCCTACACCTTTGAGCAACAAAGCAAACAACTTTATATCTTGTAGTTCTAGAACCCTACTAAGTGTACACTCGTGGTATTCTTACTGGGGGAAAAGCTGCTAATAAGCCAATTTTTTGGAGCAGATTTGCCAAGCCAAACACAGATAAAGTGAGGAACATGGCATTAAAAAAGCTGATGGTTTCCAGGTGCCCAGCTCTTACAAAATTCTACTGGAGAGCCGTTGTGCGTAGGTCTGACAGGTTGGCCTTTGTAAACGGTGCCAGGGGAGGCACTAGCTGATAACTGGGTTGTGGTCAACAAAGGAAGTCAACACGCTGTGTACGTCGAAGGCCTCTTGTACTGCTGGATGGTGGGGCCGGTCGCTTTTTGGCAGGTGTAAGAAACAGTGTTTTCAAAAGCGGCTTTGCCTGAAGCACCAAGCTCTTTAGGATCCACAGACTGAGCTATACTGCGATGTTAGAAGGCAGGAAAGGTGAATTACCACAGAGTTACGTGTAGATCCTGGACAAACAGCTTTTTGAAAAGGGCCAGATGATGAATAGGCTCACAAATGATAGCAGAGGAGAGATCAGAGGGAAAAGCAGATATTCGTGGTTTGGAATTCCATCACAACGCTGCTGCAGAAGTCAGAAATTGGAACTGCAAAAAAGGCAAGGTTCTTTCTTACGACATGCTGCTGTGAAGTTGGATTTACGCTATTTACATAAAATTTTGATATATTTTGCTATAAATGAGGTCAGGGACTGTGGGATTTTTTCGGTCTTGTCAGAGAAGCCAGAGTTAATTTTTTCTCTTCTAGCAAAAGAAGTGCTGTTCGCTAGGTGAACAGTCCTTGAACTCTCTTCTGGAGAAAGAATTTAAATTTTAAGATGTAAATGTTATTTGATCCATAGTAAGTCCATCAGCGAATGTATCCCATCAATGATTTACCACCCTAAGGACTTTTCCTGCAGTGTGTTTTGTAGGTCAGCAGTAACTAAGAACGAGGAAGATGTTGTAGTGTTATAAATTCTTTGCTTACTTTGGCTTCTCCACCCTCTTTTAGCAAATGGCCGTTCCAAAACTCTTAGCTAAGCTCGGAAAGGAAGTATTTGCGCTCCGAAAGGAAGTATTTGCGCAGCAGAATTACTCCCCTCAGATTTTAGTCTTTTGTGGGTTTTTTAGTTCCTGCTACGTTTTATCTTCTGGACTGGGAAGAAATTTGAGACTTGGTTGTGTAGATCCTGGGCTCAAGGAGAAACTCACCTTGTGGAAGAGTTCAGTCTCAGCAATGAGCAAGCTGTGGATCCAGCTGTGATCTGAACAGGAGGTTGAGCAGCCAAGCAGCTCCTTCGCCTTCGAGTTCCTGCTCATCCTTCATTGGGTGGTGCTGAGGGGGAGCAGGGGACAGTTCTCCTGCACCCCAGTTGACCTGTCCAGTTGTGTCCCCTGTAAGGAAAGCTCAGTTACAGCCAACCGGGTGGGAACTGGGAGGAGATTTGTCTCAGGAACATTGAGTTTGTTCAGGATGTAATGAAGTTTCCTCCAAAGTAGCTCATACCTGGTTATTCCAGAAGTATAGAGTAATTCAAGCCTAATTGAGCAGAGCTGAAATGTACTTTGCACTTAAGTTATTCTTCTGGGATGACCTTTTTTGGGACTGTTTCTCTTCAAGTGCACACTCTGTGATTTGCAGACCACTCAGACGACCAGGGAAATCATTGAGATTTTGACTTAATGCCTGGAAAACAGGCCTGGGGACCGGGTGAGATATGCCAGGGATTCTACCAGAAGTAAGTTTACTCACATGATAAATGATACTGTCCATGGGATTTTCATCAGCAGTGAACCCTTCAGAGAAGTTGCAGAAGGATGACTCGGTTCTCTCCTTACTCTTTCATTTTCTTCCATCTCCCTGCAGTTCATGCCACTTACCGTGTGTTCATGTCTCCCTCCTTTGTTCTGGATTTTCCTAATTCAGTTCTGTTTTTCAGCCTTTTATTGTTGTTACCTTAGTTTTCAAGTGATCCTTTCTGGTGTTTAAGATCTGTGAATCATTAACATCAGTCTGGTGTGATAAAACTGATGTTCCATATGCTCTCCCTAAGCCTCTGATTGTAGTATAGGAGCCAGACAGTTAAGTGTCACAGACCCACGCCATTTTCCTTCCTTTCCTTCCCTGCTCAGTGCGTAGAGTCTTCATGTCTGCCAGCTGTAGCTGTGAAGGGTTCTTGTATGCTGCTGGAGCTTCATCTCTGCTGACTCAGCCTGCGTGACTGGGAGGGACCGGAGATGTCAGAGCCTGGGGCAGCAGTGGTACATGGAGGTGAGAGGATCTGCTGGTACCAGCAGAGAAGAGAGAGCACAGTCTGTCTCGTCTCCTTCCCTGCTGGTACCAGCGCATTCTCCTTCCCCAGATCCAGGCTGGTGCCTGCATTTTCTTTTTTGGTTAGTTGAGGTTTTTTTGTTTAGTGCAAAATAATTTGTTTTTCTACATTGTTAAAACAAAGGTCACACCCCCTCTTACAGCTGAGGGACAGCCGTTAGTGGAAGCCTTTTCAAAGGCATGACTTTGAGCTGTGTCCCCATTCTGTCGCTGTCACACAGAATCCAGACTGAACAGAAGGCCAATATATCTGGGGAAAAGAGGAACTAAGTGAGAGGTTCTTGAGGAAGAGAGAGATGTTTCTTATATAGAAAATGAATTATTGTTTGGCAGTGTATTTTCCTTTTGGCCAGGGACTATTCTGGGTATTCACATCTTTTCACGTAGATGGATAGGGTGTATTTTCTCCCTATTCAATCGCTTGTGTAGCAGCCTGATCTTGTAAATCCTTTGTTCAAGACAGACAATGAGGTGTTGTCCTCATGCAAGATTTTCAAAACTCTGCTGTGCAGGTTTATTTGCCACTAAACCGCAGATCTGTAGCAGATCTTGACAGGTTTCAGGTATCTTCTTGAATCCACCAAATAGCATAGCAGTGATGCTTCACGTGAGGCCGAGCAGAGGATCCAGAGGGATGTGACCCTGAAAGCATTAGTGCTGCTTATGAAAGAAAATTGGAATAGTTTCTGAGTATGGAAAGCAAAATGATGTACTGGTCTCAATAAGGCCAGCAGCCAAGATTATTGCGGCAGTGTGGGTAGGTATCAGTTGCTCCGTTGGAAAGCCTGGTCTAGGATGGTGAAGCAGTCTTACAGGGCTTCAAACCTGGCACGCTGACAGCAGAGGAATTTCTGCTGAAGAGGCTAGGCTTGTACAGAACAATGTGGTTTTTCTTGTCGTTTCTCAGTTGCATAGCCCCAAAAGTTGTCTCTTTTCCATTTTTACGAGAGCAGCGGCTGGAGAAGTATGGAGACTATGTAGGGCTGGAACAGCGGGACAGAACAGAAGTGCTGAACGACTCAAGAATTCATAGGTTGGGAAAATAAATAATGCAATCGCTTCCAATATTTTGATTGTCGAGATAGTTTCAGTTTAGGGCATTTCTTGCCTAGCGACAGTAAGTGACTGATAAAGTACCTTTTCCTTTTCCGAGTGAGACTGGAGTGAGATTGGGCCAAATGGTTGCTGTTGCACTACAGTGTACAAAAGGGCCAGTTACACACTCTTTCTTGGGGTGAAGCTTCAAGGCCGTGCTATTTGTATCACAATTGCTATAAAATCACTATTTTTCGTGGTGTTTAAAAAAGGATCAGTTAAATTGAACTTAACCTCAGGTACCATGGCAGCCCGTTACTGAAATGTATCCGTTCCAAAGTGTAATTATTTTAGCAAAACACGTCGCTGAGACCCTTGCAGGTGTGGGAGTGCCCAGGTGCAGGTGCCCCCTGGCCGGGGTGGCCGTGGGTGGCGGGGCAGCCCCCACCCTAACGAGCAGCTGCGCAACCTCTCGTTGATGGGCATTGGGCGCAGCTGCGCGGGGCTTTTGTCCAGGCTCCTGCCGCACATCCCAGTAGGCAGGGAACGTCGGAGCGTGCTGCTGAAGTTGTGCTTTTTGGGCTGTGGTTGCGGTAAGTCGTCGGGCAGCGCTTGCGGGGTGCGGGGGGTACCGGTGGCAGAGCCTCCTGCGGTGGGCAGGGGCTGGGCGTCACCTCAGGGAGGGCTTCGTGGGCGCCTCAGGAGGTGCTGTACCTTGCTGTTCTTAAACCTTTAGCAGTTGTGCTTTTAAGCTCACTTTCGCAGAGATCTTGGTGGAGGTCTTGTTATCATTCTGTTTTTCAAGAAAGAGAACAATGCTTTCTCTCATTTGTTTTAGATTTTTGCTTGATGTTTTTATGAAACACGGGATAGAAGGAATTAGTCTTCTGGCCTTTTCAGAAAGAAGCATTGCCTGTTGCAATTCATTTTCCAATTAAAGTGGCATTAGTTGAAAAAGAGAGTAGGTTGTTAAATAAAAGATATAGTTCTAAACTGTTTGGGGGTTTTGCTGCTTTGCTGTATGAATCTACTAGAAAATTCATGTTTGTCCTTAAATCCAGCATATTGCATTTCTCTGAAGGGGGCTGCTGGGCTTTCTGCTTGAAATTCCTAGCTAAACTCTACCAGGGTTTAGCAGCACCAAACCAGCAAAAGTGGATTCCAGTTGAGCTGCGTTTCCTGAATAGCATACTGTGTAATGTGAGCATTTAAATGTTGCCAAATGAGCTTTGAAGATAGCATCTCACACTAACAAATGGTGGCTCATGTTGCTGTGGTGATTATGGTTAGTCCGGAGAATCTGCTGGGTAGGTAAGCGCTGGGGGTAGATACTTTTGCATGTAGCATTTCTGTGTTTATCTGGTTTTCATTTATGGCCTCAAATTTTACACCTTCAAATTAAAACTCTTCTTTGAGCTTAAAAATAAACTTCACTTTACAACATGGAGTTGAAGGAAACTCAGTTACAGTCTGAGCAAGAAATTGAGTGTCATTATGAATGCAAACTGCGTTTTGCTTTCTGGTGCTGTTACCTGGAATTAGATGGATGGAGTGATTATGGAGTGTGCAGCGCTGCCAGAAAATGGCTGCTCCCAGGGGGTCGTTCACACTGGTGGGTCTGGACTGGTTTATCAGTCATTGCAAAATAATGCTTTGGAAAAAGTTCGTTAACCGACCTGGTTAAAGCGGGTGTAATAAGGCATGACTTAGGAGAAAGTGGTTTTCCTCTGTGAAAATCTCCAGTATTAGAAGAAATTAATGCAGCCAGCTTAAAAATGTCGGAGAGTTTTTGTCAGAAGATGAGGCTGGAACCAAATCATTGGAGAGTCTGGAAATCAGGATGCCCTGGATGGTGTAATGTAAATTTTTGAGGCTATGCCGAGGCCCAGGAGTGGCACTGTCACCATACTCTGCGAGTGCAATGCTGTCTCTCTCCTTACATACATGTTTAGGTGAAGTTACTTTGCTACATCACCGACCTGCAAAGCAGCAGATCTGGCCCTTGAGAATGTGTCGCCCTCATGGGTAGCCAGCCAGTTCTTTGTGTGGTGGTGCACCTGCAGTAATCTCTTGCATTACAAGAATAAATGGACTGAGTTGGGTGTGTCTTTCTAGCATTGTTGTGATCAGTTCTATTTTCAGTAAGTGTTGACACTGTGATGAGAACAGCAGTTGTCTGCAAATGTTTGCAGGAGAAGATTAATTTCTGTGTTTTCCTACCTCTTCTAGTGGAGATACACCTGGGCCAGCGGTGTCATGGTGTCTGCTGAAGAGGTTCCTTGCACTAGAGGTGGTGCCGCCAGAAAAGGTAATAACAATTTTCACTGTATCCCTCCAGTCTTCATCGTGAGCTCTCAAACAATTCTTCAGTTTTTGCATCGTATTGCGTGGTTAAAAAATGTAATACTGAGAATTTGTAGTTGTTCGCCATTATGAGAGGGATGAGTATGCTACATGGAGCCTACAAAACCGATTTACGAGGAAAGGAATGTGCTCTGCGTAGAGTCCTCACTGAAAAGTCTACACACCACACTTAGATAATACACGTGTCTCATCTGCTACTGCCAAAGTCAACTTTATATTTGAGCATAAGGGAAAAATTCAGACCAGCTACACGTAAGACCTTTAGCTCTTACACAGTTAGGGTGGAAGGTAGGTGGTGTTATTTGTTACCATCTTGAGATAAGTTGGTCATAACTCTGACTTGTTCAAAATCTTTGTGTTAGGAAGTATAATAAAAAAAAAAAAATCCCACTGCCTAACTCTAGTATGAAGTCTTGTTATGAATAAACTTTTGAACAGCGTGCTAACAGGTCCAAGAGAACAGACCTCACGACACAGAAACTAATACAATATGCCTGCCTGTGTGGCTTTTTACATACTGCATAGCCCAGCAGGTTTGGCCATCCTGAAATTCTCCCTTTCTTTTTTGTTGCAAAGTAGCGCTTTGCCTTAAGCCAACTCTCCCTTTTCGTCTTGCGTGCCTCTTAACCAGGATGCGGGAGCTGTCTGATAACGTAGTAGGTGAAAGGGGAAAGGTGTTCAGGTTTTTTGGAGGTGGGAGCGGGAGATGGCAAGAGCTGGTTTAAACTGGAGAAAACTGTGCAAAGAAGCTGCTGTTGAAAGAAGCGAACAGAGGTAGAGGAAAGCTGGGAAGTTCAGCGTAATCAGTAGGGACATCTGACCTGTCTATTCTGGCTGAGGCTGGAGCAAGAAAGCAGAGTTTTGTGTTAAAGAAAGATTTCTCAGTTTATGAGCTAGTAAATTAACTCTTGGTATGCTTGCAGCATAGTTGAAGGGGAAAAGAAACAACCCGCTTGAAGGATATTAACTTACGGTTAAAATCAGAATTGGTGTTTGATATTGCCACCTAAAAACCTGTTATGAAACCGGAGGGAGGATGTCTGTGTGTATTCCATTGCTCCAGTTTGCAGCTGAATTGTACCACCTTCTTTGCACTTCTCCTTGCGGGTAGTGTTAACTTGTTGGAGGGCTGCAGCAGCATTCCCTGAGTTTGGTTGGTTTAGTGCGTTTGAGGACAGCTCCGCGTGCACTTGCATCAATACCATAACCTCTTGCCTTAGCTGGGTGTCAGCGCAGGATGGTTCTGCTGGACCGCGAGGTCCCGCCTGCTGTTTTCCTGCACATGCTGTTACGCAATGACCTCTCTTGTCCTCTGCAGTAATTCCCAGGCTTACTGGTTCTAACAAACACGCGTGCCAGCGAGCCGATGTGGGATTCATTCTTTCCATGCCTATGGCCTGTTTGTACGTTTTTGCCTTAATGCTTTAGAGATCTTTTGTAATACTGGAAAGTCTCTTAGATTTAGAAAGAGTGAATCTGTCTTCAGGCATTCCTGGGCTTTTGCCCTCCTTGGAAATGATGTTAATCTTCTGATTTCTTAACTTTTCAGCTGCTTTGCAAACCTCTGATTTGGACTTTCTGCTCAGGCATTGGTATGGTAGAACAGGCTGCGAAGTACATCTTGTCCTCCCAGAGAAAATGTCGGTGTGATGAGGTACAGGGAGTTAAACTGTAGAGCTGTTAGGTTGCGTACTGCTCTTAGCCTCTGAAGGGGGCTTTGAGCTAAAGCAACATCTGAAATGCAAAGGTGCATTTGTCGGCAAATCTTGTTAATAGCAAAACTGACCCTACAGGTGAGAGAGCAGTCTGTATCAGAATTATTTCCTAATTGTGAGGTTTTTGCTGCAGACCATCAGCTTTTTTTTTTTCTTTCTTTCTTTCCCTATTACTGATCTTCTAGGTGGCTTTTTTTTTTCTCTGAAATGATTATACTTGTGAGAAATGTGATGCTGCAATTCTTCCCCACTCACTTTTGCACAGAGGGGACCTGGAGACATACGTTTGCTAGTTTTCCAGATATTACTATGACAGAATTCTTCTGCTCTGCTCTCTGGAGCATATGGTGATGCTAAAATGGATGCATCACATCCATCTTTTGAGTTTTCTTCTCAGAACTTCTTTCTTTGATGCATTCTGTTATATTTTTTTTCCAGCTTCTATTACTTTGTTTCCACCTGATTTCTTTGTTTGACTCCGAGGACCTCCGTATGGCAAATTTCTCTCTGATGCCGGGGAGGACGCATTTGTCAGACAAAGGCTGAATGGTTTGTGATACAGCAAAGGAAGAAAGTTTCTAGAAAAGTCATGAAGAAGCCAGATTAACTTCCAGTGTTCCAGTTATAACACTGTCACTTGGCCTTGAAATCCTGGAAAATTCCTCTGCTGTACCTCTGTGGTTTTGGCTGTTTCTTTTGCTGTCTTCTGAGATTCCATGCGTACAATTCCATGAGGATGTTTTTGTTTTGCATTGGCAGCAAAAGGATGTGTTGGCTGTGAATGTAGTCAGAGGTGCTGAGGTGCTCAAAGTGAGGGAGGCCAGAAGCAAAGCTGCAGTGCGGCTGGCAGTGGGCAGACGTAGGAGTCTCCTGTTCTTCAGAGTGATGTCTTTATGAGGTGACAACTAGCGGGAGTTAGAGCACAACCAGAGAAGTTTATTTTTGTAAGAATTTGCTGTAGATTTGGTCTTCGACCAGCTGGAGAAAAGTCTCTCTTTACTTCTTAGATGGTTTTGCAGAGCACCCACTGCATTTCTCAGTGCTTTTAGAGCCTTGTGTATTCTATGAGCGAACAAGCTCTCCAGTTATCTTTCCCACAAGTGTTTTTGGTTTTGGAGCAAAAACTGGTTTTGTGCAATAACTGCCCTCAATTGTGCAAATACTGCCTCCCCCCTTTTCTTTCCCTTTCTTTGAATGTGCCATTTTGGGTAAGTGCTGCAAATCTGTAGATGGTGGAAGCGGGTTACGTTGCTCGCCCATAGATCTTCTCCTCGTATTTTTCCTGTCTGTTAAGCAGAATACAAAACAAATCAGTCTTGACTACTGAGAAATGACAAGGTGTTGAAATGAGTCAGCTTGGCACCTCGCATACTTGTTGTTGGTGTGTGACAGGGTTGCATTACCGAGTGATAAGCAGCACATGTATCTGGAATTTGGACTCACCCATTGTTTACGTGCTTATTTTTTGTCGCTCTTCCTTCTACCTTTGTACTTCCTCTTCATCATGTCTATACATGAAAAACACTGATAACCAATAGAATTGATAGCCAATGTAATACCCAGACAGGTATTAAGGACAGGAGTTTTGAGGAAGGAGACTCACAAAATGCAAAGTAGCTACTAGCACGTAAGGGTGTGGCCTTTTGGGAACAGGCAGGCTTTAGCCTGGAAAACACTCTTCTTGTTTCCCTCCCTCAGTTATTCTCTTGGTTTCTTTCTTGTTGGGAATCACTCTTGCCTTTTGCTGCAACAAGAGTTCTCTTTCTGCCCCTTTTTAATTCTCTAAAGCTTGTCCAGACTTGTATTTAACTGTGAAGTATCAGCATATATTGTTTATAATTTGCTTTAAAATTGATAATGCCTTTGTCTAGATAAGATGTGGTACCTGCTGGTTCGTGCTAAAATGACTGTATTAAAGACCTGGTTTCAAACAACTTTAACTGTACCTATCTAATGCATATTAACATCAATTTTCATAAAATCATAGAATGGTTTGGGTTGGAAGACACCTTAGAGATCATTTAGTTCCAACCCTCCTGTGATGGGCAGGGTTACCTTCCACTAGACCAGTTTGCTCCAAGCCCCGTCCAGCCTGGCCTTGGACACTTCCAGGGGTGGGACATCCACAGCTTCTCGGGGCGATGTGTTCCAGTGCCTCACCACCCTCGCAGTAAAGAATTTTCCTTATATCTAATCTAAACCTTTCAGCTTAAAGCCGTTACCCCTCATCCTATCACTACCTGCCCTTGTCAAAAGTCCCTCTCCAGCTCTCTTGTGCCCTCAATCCCAGTGCCCGTGTCACCGACAAAGATGGTAAACAGTGCCAGCTCACCAGCTTGGCAAGCCTGTGACTGAAGATGCCCTTGCCCTTCTGTGACAGATGGCCCCCAGCAGCCCAGGTTTCTCAAAGCAAACCTCACGGCGAACCCCCGTCTGCGGCACCAGTCCTGTCACTATTTGTGGATTTGCCAGATGTGACTGGCCCTTGCAAAGCCCTTCCCTCTGACCAGGAGGATTGATGAAAAGTCTACTTGTGCTCCTGAGTCCCTTACCGTGCTCCCAGGGCTCTGTAATCCTTGTCTTCAGACTGCTCCTGCCCACGTGAAACAGCAGCAGCGGGTAAAAGTCAGTGCCGTAGGACTGTGTGTGGCCTTTGGAAAGTGAATGTGGAATTTGGTGTCTCCAAGTGTTCAAATCTGACTGTGCCTTGCTTTTCAAGATGTGTTTATCAAAACTGAACAGGTATTTGAAGTACCCATAGTGGGGTGCGAAAAGAAAGCAGGTGTGCGCTTCTTTCCTCTTTGACCTGGCAGAGGTTAGGTCCTTTCCTGTTCCACTCAGTTTCTCGTAGTCTTTTTAAGAAAATAAGATGGAGAACTGTTTTCTGGAAAAAAGTTTTATTATCAAATTATTTCTATACAGCATTTTTACCCTTGGTAAGGTAATGTAGATCTATGTATGCACTGGCTTGGAATTCAGTTCCACCAAAAAAAAAAGAAAATCAGCAAACACCACCTTTAGTGCAAATTAATGCCTTAGATTATATGGATTTCTGTCTTTTTTTTTTTTCCCCTTTATATACGTTTTCCTCTCAGAGTGCTCTCCAAGTTCATTTTTGAATGAGGGAAAATCGTGCTTGTTACAAAAACAGGTAGCATTTCAATTTCTAGACCGGTGTCAGCTTTTACAGTACAGTGGGAGGTAATTTATCAACCTCTAAAGTCCTTAATTTCTTCATGAAATCCATGAAATATCTTCACCTCTTCATGAGGTGAAGCCATGCTTGATATTGCACAGACAGGACGCTAAAGCAGCAGAGGCTGTGGCAGGTGGGGAAGAAGCTCTCCGCGAGAAGGAAGACGACCAGTGATAAGGACTGTTTCAGTAGTACATGTTCTTGTCCCACCAGCCTGCAGTGGGAGAGGGAAGGGGGGGGAAAAAATCAGTTATTTTTTCCTCAGAAAGGAAAAGTCATCACTGGGAACAAATGGTCCATTTTTAAACAGTCCACCCATCAGCAGCAGGTAAGGTATGAGGGAAAGGGTAGGAAAGGACAGCTTATATTACAATACTGAACTAGAAAAATGTACTTACTTCCTGGGTATCTCCTGATAAGCAGCTTACGGACTTCATCGTAGACCCATATCAGGATGGCAAATGGTACAGCCACAAACCAGT
This sequence comes from Tetrax tetrax, assembly GCA_009806455.1. Classification (NCBI taxonomy): domain Eukaryota; kingdom Metazoa; phylum Chordata; class Aves; order Otidiformes; family Otididae; genus Tetrax; species Tetrax tetrax. The sequence goes on along the minus strand of WHYT01017729.1, from coordinate 113,718 downwards.
ACTGAAACCTGGGAGAAGAGGTCACATTCAGAAGCATCAATCTACTCCACTCGATTTCTCTGTTTATGCTATTTGATGTCACTAAAAGAGAATCTGGCCTTTGGGGCTCTTTTTTTTTTTTTCTTAATTTAAGCTCCTAAATGGTTAGAAATAAGATGTTTTGCATGTAGGCTTCCTAATCTTAAGGAGTTACTGAACTAATTTCTTCAATATACTATTCAGAAGGAAATGTTGCCTGGTGGCAACATAGTCTCTGAAGATGGCGGAAAAATGGAACGTTTCTGACAGTGACCTATTTAAAATAAAAGTTACTTGCATAAAATTCAGTAAAATGCTACCTAATCTCACCAAAATATGGTGGATCCTGGAAAACATGTTAAAATATTTGTTCTACACAAGTAGGCTTCTGGATTCTCGGTATGAAATCTAGTAGAAAAAGCAGTGCTTTTTTTTGTGGAAGCTATGAAAATAATGCCCTTTTTGGTCAAGAAATTTTCCACTCTGTTCTTCCTAATGAATTTTCTCAAATATTTATCCTTGAATTGTGCTGCATGGGCATCCTGCTCCCATTTGCTGTTTCGGGCAGGATGCTATGTCCATGTTTGTTTATACGTGGAGGGCAAGGGGAAGTACGCCAGCGTCAAAACTCACCTCAGCGGTGTGAAGTTCAGGGCTGTAACATGTCCAAGACCATAGGTAAGAATCAGAGCAATTCCTATCTGGGAAAATATACCCACCCAGATGACTTTGTTCCTACAAGAAAACCAAAGAGGAAGGGTTACATGCCTCTGTCCACGCGTGAAGACCTGAGGCCGTGATGCTCTGGTCGCCACCTTGAATGATCTGCCTCAGGTGCGAGCCCCGCAGACGCGGTGGCACGAGGCAAGCGGCAGGCTCGGTAGCCCTGTCTGAATCCGTGTACGCCCGTGTCTGTCCTGGTCGCCTTCCTGACCTACCTAGATTAAAGCAAGCTTCAGGCAGTCTTGCAGCATGCGTTAGTCATGTCTTCTGATCGCGCTGTGAAAGTGCACATTGTAACTCAAATATAAATGTAAGAAGGAAATAGACATAGGTGTAGGCTCTGTACCTGCAGATAAGGACAGGAAAACACTTTCCTTTCTATCAGAAATACTCTGACTAAATGCCAGCTTTTACGTGTGGCCTCCGTCCCAACAGATATTTTTAACTCCCTGGCTTCCATAGTACTTTCTTAGGAAGTTTGACCAGCTGGTATCTCCTCAGAAGCTAAGGTTATCTCAGAGAAGTTGATAATTACATAAAGAACTTTAAAAAATAATCTGTAGAGGAAACTCTCTTTTTTTTTTTTGTAGTAAACATTTTAATGTATGGAGGGTTAGTTTTAAGCTGATGCATTTTCAGAGTAACCAGTGTAATGTCTTTCTTAAAGAAAACTCATATCATGAAGTAGAAAAAGGGGTGAGGGAAGAAGTAATAAACTGTTCTGAGATTTGTGATTACTTGAAGTCAACTTTTAGTCTTTGTGCAAAGACTGAGTGTGAGGGGCCTCAATCGCTGAGCTAACCTCCTTCTAAAATTAGCAGTAGGCTAACTTACCCTCCCATGCGTTAGGTAAAGGAAGAAATTTTTTACAGTGGGGATGATGAAATACTGGCCCAGGTTGCCCAGAGAGGCGGTGGATGCCCCATCCCTGGAAATGTTCCAGGCCACGTTGGCCGGGGCTGTGAGCAACTGGTCTGGTTGGAGATGTCCCTGCTCCTGGCAGGGGGGTTGGACTGGGTGGCCTTTACATGTCCCTTCCAAACCAGTCTGTGATTCTACAATAAAGAACACGTAAAACTTACCTGAAAAGGCCCTGCTGGAAAATGGAATTTCTTCGTGTTTTCCTGATGATCAAATCAGCCACTTGCTGGATTGTGATGCTGACAAAAAAGGCAGTATAGCCAGTCCACTGCAGGTACCTCCTCTGGTATTTAGTCTGCAAAGCGAAGGAGAAATGAAATAGCAGTGCGCTCGTATCATGTGCAAATGACTGCAAACCTCGATAGTAGGATTTTCATTACTGAGGTGTAAGTGCAGAGTTATTCCCAGTTTAGATACGTGATGAGCAGATTTTGGCCGGTTGTTCTAGTCTGCTAGTTACTGTGGGTGAGTCATGAGGCTGAAGCACGAGCTTCTGGTGTGAGGAGGTATTCATATTGATTTATTAATGGCTTTTGTGTCTTGTGATTTCTGCAGAACGAGTGAGGGGGAGTGAAGAGTGAAAGGAGGAGGGAGAATCTGCCAAATACTTTACAGTAGTGCTGTTCAGAAGCAGAGCTGAGAGATTATGATGCGTCTAAACATAAAGTCCAGAGAAGGTGCATCTCCAGAGACTTTGAATCAGAAGAAGGGAAATTGTAGAATGAAAGAAAGAATGGAATCTGAGTGAAAGAGCTAGGTGGCAGGAAGCTCTGAAGAGTCTATCCTGAGGGACCATTAGACAAAACCTAATTAATTTGCTTTTAAATCTCTCTTTCCCTAATCTTGATTTTGGAGTAGAGTGTAGAATGTTTAAGAAACTGTTAAGTGAGAGGCAATGCAAGGATATTTCCAGGCTTCTTTACCCATTCCTGTCCATATGAATCCTCAAAGTCATTAATGGCATTGCTTTCCCAGTTGACTCGCACGCCAAGCAGCGTGGAAGGGAGGAAACCTTGTTCAGCATACACGGTAAAATAGGTTACAAAGGCTCCCACTGACTGCATGATACCTGGAAAAGCAAAGAGGTAGAAATGAGGAAGAAGCAAAATTTAGGAGCGTTGGGGAATGTGCTGGATACCAGTGTTGATCTGTCTCCTGCGGCTTGAAACTTGCCATGAGTCTAAAGGTAGCGTTAGAGCTCTTGGTGCTTGAAGGTTCTTGACCTCTGTTGTATTGTTGAATAATGAGCAACAGAAGGAAGTTAGTAAGTTTGTCTGTGAAGACAGAGGAAGCAGCTGCGTATCAGCTCCTCCTTTTCTAAAGAACTAATCAACTGGACTCTGTCTTGGTTTGCTGATACAAGATAGTGTTTCAGGGAACGGGCCAACCTACCGATCTGCAGATAGGAGTATACAGCGAGCTGCTCGTTCACCAGCCTGTCTGTCTTTTTGTTACGAGGTCTCCTGTTCATAATATCGCTTTCAGCTTTTTCATAGGCTAATGCAACAGAGGGGATCTACAAGAGAAATAAACCATCAGGAGTCTTGGTGGCAACGTTTGCCTGCTTCTCAGCTGCTTACCAGAAAAGTCTCAGTGCTCACGTGGTTCTGTTGACACTGCAGCAATCTGTACGATCTCTTGATTGAAACACACTTTTATTTTGCACACTGCTGAGTTTTGCTTGGATCAGAATTATTTCCGCTCCCCCTCTGCAGGTTTTTTTCCCCACTCTTCTTTCTCTGTACCTGGCTGCTTTTAATCTAGCCCTCTACTCTTTCGCTAGCTTGTTATTCAACTTCAGGGTAAGGCAACTAAATCTTCCATCCCTCCACATGTCCCTTTGCACCCAGCCCCTCTCACTTGTCTTGAGAGTCCAGCAGAAAATAACTGAAAAGACACCAACTTACAATGTCTGTGCCCAGGTCAATGAACAGGATGGTGATAGTGCCGATGGGCATTGGGATGCTGGCAATAATGTAGATGAGAAAGGGACAGAGCTCAGCAATATTCTTAGTCAGGGTGTAGGCAATTGTTTTCTTTAGGTTGTCAAAGATCAGGCGGCCTGGAAGAAAAGGAAACACTTCTGTAAAAGCTAATTGTTAACGGTGTTTTCCAGGAAAAAGTTCAATTTTTAACTAAATGAAGTTAAAACATTTACTGCTACTTTCCTCACATTTCCTCATGTATTTGGTTTTTTTTTTTAAATACTAACCTACCTTCCCTTCAAGTCTTCTGAAAATGGAAGTGAAAATTAAAAAATCTCTTTCAAAGAGAAAGATTGAGGAAAAAGTCCTGTTCTATAATATGCTGTAATGGAAACCACAAGCTCTTCACGGTGAAAGAACAGTGAAATATGTGTTACTGTGATGTGTGAGCAAGTAATAAGTGGAAATGTAGCAAAAACAATTGATATCTTTGTGAGGCTCAGAGCTGCCTAAGAACAAGATGGGAAGTGCTTTTCTCTGGAGCTTGAACAAGCAGTGATAGCAGACCGATGCGATGTGTGACAGAGGGGGATGATTTCTATAGTATCTGCTTGTCATGTGTCTATAAATAGAATTAATTCCAAGTTTTTCCAAATATCAAAATCCCATTTCCAAAGCCAGAAAGAAAAAAGGAGGAGGGTGAGCGCAGGAGGAAGGGATCAGGAGGACCTGCTAGTGCTGTGTGCCTGTCAGCAGATTTCAGCTAAGAAAGTGGATAGCAACATTATTTTTACCTTCCTCCACCCCCGTGACAATCGAAGCGAAGTTATCATCCAGCAGTACCATATCAGCTGCATTTTTAGCTGCATCAGAGCCAGCAATACCCATAGCAATTCCAATATCGGCTTTTTTGAGAGCGGGGGAGTCATTGACTCCGTCTCCTGTCACGGCAACAACTGCTCCCTGGAACACACAAAAGGATCCACGTGTGGGGTTTTTGAGGAGACGGTGCTCGCTTCCCATACGGACACTCTGCTCTCGGCACGCTCCCTGTCTTTAGAGCTCTAGAAGACAGGTGCTGATACGGAGTTCCGAATCCTCTTCGCACCCACTTAAAACATAGCCAGTGATCAGAAAGACGTTCGGTAGGGTTAATAATTAAGACTTTTGTGTGATAGATGTCTGTATCTGAGTTTGTCATCTAGGCTCCCTTCATAGTAGAGAGAAATGGGAAATTCAGGGATGTGATTTATTGCATCCTAAAGTAGACATCTGAATTAGATGCACTTAAAGTGCAATTAATGTGATTACTTCTTTCTGTGGATTGTAAGGGGGCTTAAAAATTTTTTTTTTGTTTTTTTTTGGGTTTTTTTTGTGACGTGCTTATGAATTAGTCAGTTTTCATCTTAATTGTAAATTATGTAACTTGTTCAATTAGAGACCGTTCTCATCCTATCCCAACACCTCCTGGTCACTGTCAGTCTGTGCCAGAATTGCACTAGGAATCCAAAAGATGCAAAACTCTGATTGTTCAAGTCAGCTTCTTTGTTATCTTCCAATGAAACCAGCTAAAGGTCCTCTTCGAGCTGATGCAAAAGTTTCTGGCTTGATAGCAATGCAGAGCATTCCCAGTGGGATAAAGCCTGACAAACTGATTAATACAAATGCTGAATGTCCTGTCCCTGTGGGGATTTAGCAGAGTGTCACTACCTATAAATAATGCCGTGTACAGAAGGGCTTATAAGCTCTAAGTACTAAACATAGCACGTAGGCTGGCTGGTTGGCGTTGTGGGAAGTGTGGGTGTCCAAGCAGAACACATTTACCCCCTGTCTGCCAAAGGCCATTCAAAAGAAAATAAAATAGATTAAACGGAAAGATTTTCCTTTTTTTTTTTTTTTCCCCCTTTTTTTTCCTGACTGCAGTTCAGACTTAAGCATAAAGGGCTGATAATGCTCATTGGAAAGTTTAGCTCTGGTGCGCGTACAAAAACAAAATAATGTCTCATGCCACATCTCCTTCCCTGTAAAGTTCAGGTACAGCAGTAACGTGGCTTTCGATTCGCAGCGTCTACTTGGAAAACATCAGATCACCTTTTGATGACAACTGCATCTTTTCCAGAGCTCTGTACGTTGTCATTTCCTTCCCTTCTGTTGGCTATACTCCGTGCTGTACATACTATCGCCCATGGATGGGACAAACCCTCTTGAAATCCTGCTTTCTATGGGTTGTTTTCCAGTCTTTGAAAGTAACATAGGTAAGGCTCAGTCCTAGATAACCCATGCTATGGCATTTTGTGGGATTCATACCCTGTTCCGCTTCTAAACATTCCTGTGGGTGGGAAGTGCGTGGATCTAAATGGCCACAAGAGATAAGATGAGAGGATGTGGTAACATGATGCTCTTATCTGGGTTTGGAGAATTCCTGAAGGAAGGCTCCGTCCCAAACAGGGCACGGTCTGTGCCCTGGGGCATGGTGTGCAGCATAGCCGCAGTTTCTGGGAATTACATGCGAAAGACCCTCGGTACAGCTCCAAGCCAGTCAAACTTAGGCTAAGCTCATTTTGTCGACGGGAGTTCAGAGTCTGTACCAGGCATCTGAGTAGCTTGGATTCTGTCCAGACAGTGTCTGTGGCAATCTGTTAGATAACGTTCCTGCCCAGTGAAAAGAGTATAAACAGAGCTTAGGGAGCATTGGAAACGGGCTCCCACCCTCTCATCTCGGGGATGATTTCTGTGGAAACCTCCTCTCTCATGAGTGCCCCGTAGCCGTATCTGTGTATAACTTTTACAGCCATTACTCACCTGCCTTTGGCAGCCTTCAACTATAACCAGCTTCTGCTGGGGCGACGTCCGAGCAAAGACTATCTCTGCGTGGTTACACAAGATTTCATCCAGCTGCTCCAAGCTCATGTCCTTCAGCTCCATCCCATTAACTACCGCGGCCGTAGCTTCTCTGCAAGAGCCACGGGGAGGCTGGGTAAATTGTCACATCAAAAGGCTTGGATAAAAATAGCGCACTCATAGAATGTATGAGGCTTGATAGTAAGGGAAGCAGCAAATTGAGTTAATTTCAGAAGCATTAGTTGTTAATCAGCAGGTGTTGAATGAAAGCCACTGTAGAAATCCAGAGTGGATTACAGTTACCTAGATACTGAGGGAGTAATTGAAGCTTCTTCCTGAGCAGACACAGCAGCAGAAAATGCAATTTAAAGAGGGTGGGACAGTGGAAGAGGAAGACATTTTGTCTTAAAGAGCTTTTCTCTTTATGACGTTATTTTTTTCACATTTAATGGGTAAAAGAGGAATTTGGTCTGATGGTCCTTAGGCTGTGTGATTGTGAATTTTGCTTTTCAGATGTGTGTGCTTTGTCAAATGAACAGCGACAGCAAAGTCCAACATGATCTGCAAGTTGCAGTTTGCCAGGTTTTTTCCAAGGGCCGGTGAAGATGACAGCCGCTGACCTAGACAGGTAGAGATGAGACGCCGGATGGACCCGTGGGTACCCCCTCTTCTCTGTTCTCTTACCGTCTGTTGACTTGCTCAACAGGAACGTTGAGGCGCTTAGCGATATCCTCCACAGTCTCGCTGGTGGCTGAGATGATGCCTACGCTCTTGGCAATGGCCTTCGCCGTGATTGGATGGTCGCCAGTGACCATGATAACCTGAGGAAGGGACAAGCGCTCAGCACGAGTGACAAATGATAGATGCAAAGGCTGGAGGGAGATAAGGAGAAATGTTGCTGCAGACCAGGAAGCAGTTTAGAGTCTGAACTTGGAAAGCTGTACTATGTACATAACAATGACAGATTATGACTGTTACTTAATTAGCTCTATATTGACATCTGGTCGGTCTCTACCTCTCGTTACTGGTGCTATTTTATCAGGGCTGTAAAGGAAGAAATTGTCACAGGCAGCAAGGTTAAAATAATGCAGGAGAAAAGAAGCCTTTATATAAGAACTTATATTAGGTATACTCTATGGTGAGAGTTCGTTAGGAAATTGCATCTTAAAATAGATCCTTGTGACTGAGATGCCCTTACAGATAAGGCACAGGTTTTTTTCTTGTTTTCCCCAAAGAAAAGTTGCCAGATCAGTCTTCAGACTACAGAAAATTTTATCAGGGCTGGGACTTGGGATTGATCTCATCTGAGATCAGTGATTCCAAATACTGATTTTCCTTTATTTAGCTATACTGCCTCTCTGCCTAGAGCTGAAAGTTTGCTAGTGGGTCCCCTGGGAGTGAAATTAGGAGAATTACTGCGTCAAGTTCAACTTGAACAGTTTTGAGATTAGTGATAAAAAGCTTGATAACAGATGTAGCTGTGTCCTAATGCCTTTCCAAGAATTGTTTCTGTTACCTGACGTTGTCTACAAGCAAGTAATTCTAGCTGGCGTGGTTTCTGTATTCTGGAAGTGGATCTGATGAGACAGTATCTGAGCTTTTCCAAATTTGGATTTCCAATTTTGGGGTTCTGTGCACTTCTTATACTCTGATTCCCACTTCAATTCAAGTGTTTTGCCTTTCAGGCCCTTCGAGTAGTTTCTTTAAGTTACAGTTGTAGAACAGTATTAACAAATGTTTAGATTTTTGGTAGTTGTTCCTAGAAAGATATTTAATGACAATGTGGTGGAAGGTATTAAGTTCTATTACGGTGAGTCTTTCTGCAAAATTACAGTATTTTTCATTGTAAAATCCCTACCTTGATGCCAGCGCTGCGGCATTTTGAGACAGCATCGGGCACTGTGGAACGCGGTGGGTCAATCATAGATAAGAGCCCAACAAAGCACAGGTTGGAGGTTGGGAAGTTCATGGAGTCTGTGTCAAAGGGGTAGGTGTCTGGAAACTCCTCTTCGGGCAGGTACAAGTGACAGAAACCTGGAAAGAAACTTAGGTTGGTGTGATGTACAGGAAGTAGTGAGAGAAAGAGGAGAGCTTGCTGGATAGCGTCAGGCTTTCCCCTTGTTGTAGAACTCCAGTGCGTTGAATGGTTAGCTTTCTGTGGAGGATTTTTTAACCTACTGTTGTCATCTTCACATCACAGTTCATGTAGAATCAGTGTTTCACACAGCAAAGCTGGTGATACTGCCAGCAGGGAAGAGCCGTTTCCTTTGTGGATTAATTGTAGGTTTTTTGGCTGCTCAGTTTGGCAGATCAACACCAGTATAGACCAGTAAGGGCATCCCTGCCAGAGAGCTTATAGCACGTCATTGTGGTTTTAACGCTTGGCGTAGGAGGCTGTATGCTTTCCTTTTCTCCCCTCCTCTGCAAGAGTGATGAAGTCCAGACGCACTGGGTTGTACCAAAACCTTAAACCCCATTTTAGCCCACCGTTCTCTCATAGTCCCTCTGGTTGGACTCACCCAGCACTCTCTCTCCCATGCCCCCCAGCTCCATGTATGCTGTTTGGAAAGCTTCTGCCTTTTCGCTGTCCAGTGGTTCTTCTTTGCCGTTGATCATGATGGTGCTGCATCTCTCTAAAATCCTCTCTGGGGCACCTTTCATCACCAGCAGAAAGCGTTTGTCGTTGGGATCGTCAGTCTCGTGAATGGAAAGCTGTGTGCCACAAAGGTGGAATTATTTGAAAGGGCATATGTGGTCCTCATTTGTTTCTAGTTCTGATCACTTTGCATGGAAGTAATGTTTTTTCTTATCCATGAGGATATCTTACATTCCATGAAATGGAATGAACTATGTTTACTGTAGCTTAGATTTCCTCTGTCACTGAATTACCCTATTAACATCTTGAGGGCACAGATAGTCACGTTAGACCCAGTGACAGAAGCAGTTTAAGTTGGAAACGCTCTGACATAATTTCCCCAAACGAAACACACCTGGAATTTGTTGGTAGAGTTGAAAGGGATTTCAGCCACTTTCTTGTTCCGTGCTCTAATATTCATTACGTCACCCAAAATGACTTCTGCAAATTTCAGCAGAGCTGTTTCAGAGGCATCACCTACCACCACTCTCTGTGTGTGCAAAAGAAGAGACAGTTTATAGCACGTATACTTCTGCGCTTCCGTCAGGAGAGCTTGCTGGCTTCTGTAATGGCAATGAATCCGTGCATCTACATTGCTACGTCCAGGTTGTCCTGGAAAATTATTACAGTAAAAAATTGGGACATCTGTTTTGCACTTGCTGCTAGAAATAAGCGACAGCAAAGAGATTAAATCAGTGCTTGATTCTGTGAAAGCATGAGATTTGTGATCACTTTCAGGTTGGTCTGGAAGCTTTGTAATGCATTTCCAGGGTAGCAGCAGGCGTGTATGGGTGAGCTAAGTGATGCACGAAATGAAGTGATGTTGAGTGAGACACTGGTGGAGTAAACAGCAGAAATCAGGGGTTGTTCTGGCAGCCTAGTCACCAGAATTTTCTACCTTCAGCAGTCGTACGTTAATTAAGGCGTGTTTACTATAAGTAGTAACTTAGAAGATTGTTATGGTAAAATGAAGGAGGTTACTAAAGCCAAACGGAACGACTTACGTGTATTGTTCTTTCAGCAGAAGAGAAATAAGCTGATAAGAAGTAGGCAGTACCTTCATTATTGGGAGATTCTCCTGTCCTGGTCTGAATTCTGCCCGGTTGCAGAGAGTTACAATTTTTGATAGTGCTGTCCATGATGGAGAACTTTGATCAAAAGGCTGGGCTGAGAGGAAACAAAACAAATATTGCATCCCTTAGCATGTTACGTGATGGAAGTAGAGGCTAAAGTTAGAAACAACAGGATTGACTTATTTGCAGAACAAAATTACCTTTTTGAGAGGTTCTGTTACAGAAAACTAATTTGACACAAACCATTATATCTGTAATTTAGCAGTTCTGCCAAGGTTGCTTAGATGATATTTTTCTGTTATTTCCCTACTAAGTTTACTGTCAGCAAAAGGATCTGGACTAGAACCTCCTCCAGACTTACTTTCTGGGAGTGGAGCTCAAATATTAATTCTTTTTTTCACATCTCTACATGGCTAAGAATGGACTTTGCTGTTGCACAAGACACTTGTACGTGGAAGGAAAACATGTCTATTTTAGCTATGAAAAGAGAGTCCCATTGACATCAGTGTGACAGCCGGTGGGTGTGAAACACCGTGGGTTTGATCCAAGTAGTTCCCTCTTCCCAGATCCCCCAGAGCCGTATTTACTTGTTTGATCTTCGCTGGTGTCAGCTGAGTAGATCTGATTGTCAAACCAGAGGTGGGCAACTGTCATCCTGTTCTGCGTGAGGGTCCCGGTCTTGTCGGAACAGATGATGGAGGTAGAACCGAGCGTTTCTACAGCTTCCAAGTTCTTCACCAAACAGTTCTTCTTGGCCATCCGCTTGGCAGTCAGCGACAGGCTCACCTGGCAGAAGTGAAGAAGTTCAGCTTGCTGCGGGTGAGGTACAGTTACAGGACAATGCAATGAGGTTCTGCTAGGTGTTTTTGTGGGGGTTTTGTTAGGAAGAGAACTTTTTTAAAGAATTGTTCTACTGGTTGGCAACTGAGGGAGAAGGATACTTGAAGAAGTTTATTTGGATTGTTGTGCTGAAGGTTTTAAGATTAATGGCTCAGTTGTGCCAGAATTCCCAAATGACACATTTGTCCTTTCAGTTTCAAACTCAGCCCCTCTTTCAAACCCCACTCAGGCAAGTCACTTAATCTGTTCTTCACTCATTAGTGTGGCACTGTAATGAACTTAGAAGTGATGAATTACAGTAACAGCTGAAGAACTACAGTGGCCAGCGGTGAATTCAAACATAGACTTACTGTTACTGTGGCTAGCAGTCCCTCTGGCACGTTTGCCACAATGATGCCGATGAGAAAGATGATGGAGTCCAGAATCATGTATCGCAAAGAAACAGATATGATGAAGAAGAGAACACCGATGGAAATGGCCACTCCTGCCACCAGGTAGACAAAATGTTCTATCTCAATAGCAATGGGTGTTTTCTCATTTCCCACTCCGGATGCGAGAGAGGCGATCCGCCCAATGATAGTGCGATCCCCAGTGTTGATCACGATGCCAGTAGCAGTGCCTGCAAAGAAATAAAAGATTCAGCTCTAGGAGAGACTACTCCTGTCTTCTGCATCCAGTAGTGATTGGTGAAGACCCTTCTCAGCCTTAAAACAAACATCTTACTGCTTGATACTAAGCACGACCAGCCTGGTGCTGAAGGTTTTATTTTGGTGTGCTTGGAACAATAGTTTCTTGTGAGCAGTTAAACCTTCCTGGAATTCCTTGAAGTGGAATTGCTAACTCAGTTTTATGCAGCACCCTGTACAGGTGCCGTTTCTGGAGGCCCTCCTCTCTGTTTGTACGCACCTTCCACACAGGTGGTGGAGTAGAATGCAATGTTCTTGGTCTCCAAGGGGTTCTCGTGGGTGTAGTCACAGGAACGAGACTGTGGTTCCGATTCCCCTGTGAGTGAAGAATTGTCCACCTTTAATGAAACGGAGACATTCCCGTGTTAAAGTTAGTCATATGCAGTTACGTCTAGCCCAGAAAGCAAGGTGGCAGCATATTTCATAATCTGTGACACGTCATAATCTCTCGATGCCTTTTCTCTGAAAGAGCTGCCATTGTCACTGAGAGAATCCATTTCTGTGGGAATTCAGTTCAGTCAACGTGTTTCTGTTGGTGGGATTTTCAGTAGCAGCCTGAAAGGAAACACGGTTTGAAGATCTGCCTCCAGGTCTGTGGAAACTCTTAGTACTGTATTGGTATTTCTGCCTCTGTCCTGGCAAAGAGCATTGCTGGAACGTGGTATGTGGACCTCATGGCTTCTTTTGATGTTCAGGGAGTGGAGATTTTAGTCCTAGATGAGCTGAACATCACCGCATAGCTTCTGTACTCTGTGATTTAATTAGATTCTGTCTAGTTAAAGCTCTAGAAATTCATATTAGGTGTGCAGAAATTCTTTATATGTAATAAAAATCTCTAAACCATGTTTTTCGTCTTTCCTCGTGCTCTACAAAATACCCTTTACCTTACAACCCTGAGTAAAGATCAGGCGAATGTCTGCTGGGATCCTGTCTCCACCCTTTATTTCCACGATGTCTCCAACCACCAACTGGTCTGCTGGCAATTCCTTCTTTTCTGCGTCTCTGATGACAAGAGCTTGCTGAAACACAGAAGCGTGACAAAAATTAGCATCGTGCCATTCTCTAAACCTCCTACCAAGAGGTAAATTCAAGTTAGGCTTATTGTGCTTTTGTCACTTTGAGGTGACCAGAAGTCATTTGGACTTTTGTCTTGAATGGTTATTCTCACCTGTGGAATCATTTTACTGAAGCTGGCCATGATGTTTGTGCTTTTAGCTTCTTGGTAGTAAGCAAAGATACCCGTGAGGATGACAACCAGTGCCAGGACTACACCAAGGTAGAGCTAATCAATAAAAGATAGAATCTGGTTAATTTAATCAAGCGTTCAGCAATTCCTCTGCAGAATAAATCGTAGTTCTAGATTGTCTGAGGAGATTCCTGAAATGAAGTATTGGTTAGGTTAAAAGACAGTTGAAGGAAAGAACTTTCAAGTTTTGCCCTGCTAATGATCAAGTATGAAAAGGGCTTTTAATAGGAAGTTTTCCATCTCTCTAAAAGCCTTCTCTAAACTAAACGTGACACAAACCTGAACAAATTAGATTCCTAGCAGAGCGTAACTCGTAAGGGAAGCGAAGTCAAAGACTCTAGAGTCCTTTGTGGCCTTCAGTATTGCTCTTCTGAGTACTCAAGTATTATGATTGTGGGCAATGGTTATAAAACCTTTGGATAGGTGCTCTTAGAGAGAAGCGGTATGTCAGGTATTTGAGCATTTATCAGAAATGTTTGGTAGTAAAGGGAGAGTCCTGAAAGAATAAAAGGCCTCCTTGTAGTTACTGAGTAACTGTGGAGTAGTATTTAAATTGTCAAAGGGTCAAATACTCACTTTGTGGTTATTCAAATACTTACATTGTCAAAGGGTGATTCAGCTCCCTGGGCAATCTGAATGCCAGATGAAATCCAGGAGAAGACAGCTCCTATCCATAAGAGGATGGAAAACCCTCCCACCATCTGCTTGAGGAACTTAACAATTTCAGGAGTGGCTTTGGGAGGAGTGAGCGAGTTGGGACCATCCCGAGCCAAAATCTCTGCTGCTCTTGCGCTAGAGAGACCCTGCAAAAGTAAATGACATGTTTAAAACGGAGTCACAGAAAACAGCTTTTTCCTCTACTCAGAACACATTTGCATGCTGTTTTTTCATTAAACATTGTTTGTGTCTGTACTCAGGCCACTTTGCAATGCTTTGATATTTGAATGTCAGATGTCAAAGGGACTTGGTTTCTCAAATCTAGTGTTTTCTTCAGGATACAGTCATTTCCAGCGCGCGCTCTTGCTGTAGATTATTACAGACGCTGCCCGTGAAAAATGAATTGTAATGACATTGAAATATCAGAGGAAAACTTTAGAAAAGCTGAGGTCCCAGTGCAAACGTTGCAGTTGTGTTGTGTGCAGGGATTTTGATTTCAGAACAGTAGATCAGACTTCATCAGACTTGAGAGAAACTCGTTTAAATCCAGGTCAGTGCCGCACGTTGACTTGCTGGTTGAAGCTTTACTGGGGGCTGGTGCGTTGTGCATCCACATGCGTGCATCTGTGTATGAGTTTGTTGATTTGAATGTTTTCCTACTGCTTCTGAGAAGCTTTGGGTAAGCCAGAGGCAAAGTACGGCAACCGATTCAGGCAGTTTCTTACTGATGCCCTGTGGACTTACTTTGATGATGCTCGTACCGTACTTCTCCTCCAGTTCGGAAGTGCTGAGCTTGTGGTCATCCTGGATTCCAAAAGAAAGAGAAAACGATAGTGAGCAGAATGTCAGAGTGTTAAAAATGTTATTATTTCAGGATCTGGAGAACGTTCAAGCTGCCTGGATCCGGGACCATGGATCCAGTTGCTAGAATGACATCCCCCTTTCATTAATAGACAATATGCAATTTGCATATCGATAAGCAAAATATCTTCTACTGGAAAATGGTATTTTATATTTTTGATTTTTTTGAGTACTTTTGTAAATAACTCTCTCCTCCAGCAAATCTGTCACAGGAACATAACGGTGTTTTCATATTAATACTGCTTGCAGCAAATGTCTGTGCTTCTTTTAGAGAAATAGTTCCTCTTTACGTGCTGGAGGACTCGAGCGTTCAGTACCACGGGCAATATGTTGATAGAAGAAAGGGTGCGGTGTCAGAATATGTGTGACAACACTCTGCACTTGTTTGACAACGTAGGGTATGTGAAATTATTTGTCACGGTCTTGTGGAAAGATGGTTCTAACCATCTTTATTTAAAAGGGTGTCAGAGAGGGAAATCCCAAAGCTCTTCTCCTTTCCCTGCAGTGACACCTCTGTGGTATCAGTGACCTAATTATATCTGGCGCCGAACTGAGATTTGGAAGCCAAGAATCTGAGAGATCTCGTAATTGTTTTCACAGAGTGATTCATTGGTACTTGGATGAGTCAATTAAATTGTCTGTGCTTTGGTTTCTCTGCAGAAACATGAGAGTAATGTTACAGTCCCTCGTGACAAAGGAAAAAATACACTAGGAATTATTCAGCTAGTACTGGGAAGATCTTGGAAACATGATGGGTAAACTGATGGCTCATTCTGGGGTTTCCTTACCTTTGAAACACCATCTAGCCCAGAACTGCCTCTCCTTTGATTTGCTCTCAAAGCAATTCAGAAAAGAGGTCAGTATAATTACCTGCATTTTCAAATTGAGAAACTGAAACGTGTAGAGAGGAAGCAACATTTCTAAGATTAGCCAGCAGGTCAGTGGCAAGTCAGAAGTAAAATACAAGTTTCTTGAGCTTAGTGCAGTGCAGTTAGTTTGGGGGAAAAAAAAAACAACAACAAATAACTGTGCTTAAAGCTGAGGCATGCTTTTAGATCTACTAGAAATCTCTGGAGCAAAATGTTGTCCTGGCTGACTGTGCAAGTTCACAGGAAACTACGCTTATTCCATCTGGGGAATAATTCCTCTTTGGGGAGATAATATTCTGTACCATTGGTGGCTTAATTAAGCCAGAATCATTCTTCCATGATAGGTATTAATCTTGCACACTTCACAGGAGCATGAGGAAGCAAATCCTTCCCTGAGTTAGGATTGTCAGTGCAGCGGGGTTCTGTTAGTGATTGGCATTTACCTCCCCTTCACCAGACTCCATTCAGCCTGTGAGGAGAGGCTGTTCTGCCAGGTGTAAGGGGAGCTTAGCAACACTCACCAGCTCCAGTTCTTTCTTAAGATCTTCTGTCTTCTTTTTTTTCTTGTTGCCTTTCAAATCTTTGTACTTCTCCTCATCTCCCATCTCTGTTTTCTCTAGATCTTTTGTCCCGTAGATCTCAACCGAGTAAATATCAGACTTTTTCTGTAAAAGAAATAAGATTTTGGCATTGTTGGAAATGTCTGCTGGGACTTGAAGGAAGCAGTAAAAATTACCACAAACAAGTCATACTCTACTTTTTTTAGACAAGCTACAAATTACGACTGTCTTTTTCTCCTGGCACCTTAGAGTGCTAGTTCCTGTCTTATCCTGAGATCTCTCCAGCATGTGTTGCAGCAGTCATGGTCAGCTCTCCAGCAGATGTAAATTATAGTGATTTCTTTAGAGATGTGCAACACTTCTGGTAGCTTTTGATCTAACACAGAGCGTAGGAATACTGCCCCAGGATCTCAGCATCGCTAGTGAAAACCGTTAGGTCATTTATCAGCTCCAAGGAAGAGATCAGTGTAAAAGGACCGGATTTTTAAAGGAAAGCAGAGGGGAAGATGTTCATTGAGAACTTGCCTGTTCCTGGTGGTTTTTAGGTATGTGATGTCAAGATTTATTTTTCTTTTTTAATTAAAGTTCATATTTACACCTTTATATTTGCACTCGATTGCGTAGCGAGAAGTGGAGGCAAACACTGTCCTGGTAGGCAGGAGAAACACGCCTGTTTTCACCTAGAGCTCAGAACTGACAGGGAGTTAGCAAACTCTTCGCTCATTTTTGCCAGTCCTAGTGCCAGGTAGAGAAAACTGTTAACCTAGGGAAGCTGCCAAACCTCTGACAATGCGATTTATTTTTCTTTTTAATTGATAACTTGGGTGGGGGGTGCTGTTTCCTAACCTGAAGTTAATTCTGTAGTCTGAAGGGCAAACTTCCTGTGTTGCTAATTTACCAGCTTCTATAATCATAACGTTCCAAATCCTAATTATCTTGTAAACTACATGGCGTGCCTTGGAAGTGCTATTGGTTGACCCCATTTCAGAAGCTTCCTTACAGATTAACCCGCAGAGCTCCATGAGAGTCATGCTGGACCTTATCTGAGGGTGTGCTGTGCTAGTGGGACAGATGAGCGAATATCTCTGATGAGTTGAGAGGAGGTATCTTAATTGCATACAGACTAAACCAGAGAGCTCATGTCATGGAAACAGCAAGAAAATAAAAGGATTGGAACATGTTATTACTTAATACAATTCTGAACTCAGAATTGTATCCTCAGATGCCCTTTAATTAGAGGAATGTTGAAGTCTTGACATTGTATCTTGAGGCAGGAAAAAGCTAAGAGCTGGTGAGTAGCTGGGGGCATTAAAAATCTGAAATCCTTTTCCTAAAGCACTTGAATTTGTGTGGTGATACATATCCCAGATAAAGGACATATCTGTTACCACAAATTATATTATTTCTACCTTGCTGAAGATTACAATCTAGTTTATCTGTTGGGATTTTTCCTTCACATTCCTCCTTCTCTCTTTAACTATCCCATCCAAAATTCTGTTCAGCTTTTCAAATCCCCATAAAGTAGAGAGACCAGGAGAGGAAGAAGACAGTTATCTATTGTGAGAACTTGGCAGACAGAGGAGAATAATGAAGAAAATTAATGAAGTTAATAAAATCTATTGCTCACTTCTATGCATGATCTACATTTAACTTTTAACCTGTAAATTTTCAGAATATCTCAGATTCTGGCATTTGCAAAAGCGATAGTGTTCATGAAACTGTTGATTATGTATGAAACTAGCTAGTCCTAAAATTCTTCCCCACCCAGTCTGATCTCTTTACCTTTTAGGATTAGAGGTGCATACCTGTGTAGAGGGCAAATTGCAGTCATTACGCTGGATGCCCAACAGTGTCCAGTATTAGTTCAATTTTTCACTTAGCTCATCTATATATACACACATGTATATTTTATGTATACATTTGTATATTAAAACTTAAATTAATGCATGTTCTTAAGAAGAAACACATGGACACTAACAATTCCATGAACAGTATCCTCACCTTTACCATCTTGGTGGGTTTATTCCTTTCCTGATGGAACGAAACAGCCAAGCCAAGGTCTCTGTATGAAGAGCAAAAGCCCAACTGGAGAGTGAAGAAGCTCAGAGCAGTTTTGGCTGTTGGAGTACAAAAGCTCACAGAGGCTGTAGTTCCCTCTCAGCCGGCAAGCAGATGTTAGCTGGAATCCTGCTTCCACCTCGGCATCGTTCGGGCAGGACGAGTTTGTTGTCCCGAGCCTGCGGAGAAGGAGCACTCTTTGCTAGTGCTTTATAAATCAGCATCCTGTGCTGCCACTCCACCCCTCCCCTTCCAGGTCCAGCCCATCTTCTGTTTCACCTGTAGTAGGTGGAAAAATACCACAGTAATGGGCATGTGGGTTTCAGGTCAGATAGTTTCTAATTATTCCTTTGTATTGTTTGCTCACAACTGGGGAGCAGGTGTATTATTCATCTTGCTAGAAGCAAAGAGTTTCCTTTGGAGACTTTCCAGCACCGGACTCCCCTTCTGATTTCCAGCTGTCACGGTGGGGTGAAGGCACTCTGTGCACATTTTCTCTTGCCTGTTTAGATGATGTTCTGTCTGCCTGCCTAGGGTCTGTAGAAGTCAGATTCCTGCCCTGTTTGGATACTAACAGTGGAGTTATGTGGTGCTCCTTCAAGCCTCTTAACTTGGACTTCAGTTTTAATTCTTGCACTGCCTTTCTTGTGGTTTTAACCTTCATGCTTAGCTGAAAAAGCACTTTCCAGTGCACTTACCTGAAGAGCTTATATAAATTGTTTGTCTTGCACCAATTACTAGCTGCCATACAGGAGTGATAATGAGGTTTATGACACTTTTGATGCCTGACGTATCTCACCACTGAGAAGTAAAGTTAACTTCTCCACCTCTGAAATTTAACTTCAAATATAGTGAAAGATTTTCTGTAACACTATTTGGGGGAAGACTATCTTTCATCTGTCTGACAGAACTGGTCTCACTGAACAACATAGCATTTCTGCAGCTGGCTTTTACATTATATAATTCAAATTGCGTCATTTGAGATGCTGTGAGGTACCACAGTCACTAGCAGATGACTCAAATTGTGGGGAGAGATACAACAGGTTAATGGAGATAACTAATGCTGACCGTTTCAGGCCATACGTGTAAGCTGTTAGTGTAGGGAAGACTACCAAGAAACAGCCTGTACTACTTCAACGGGAGCATGAATAAATTAATGTGCAAATCACGGACCGGTTTGCAGTGTTTCGAGTATCATACCTCCTGAAACACCACTGATATTAGAAAGCAAAGCTGTTTCCACTTCTCAGTTTGTGTGTTGGTCTCTTTCCATGGAATTCTTTAATCTTAGTGTTGCGCAAGATACAGAAGTGTGTCTGGAAAGGTTTCACGTTCAGTTTCTGCTCTTTGTTGTGTTGAGAGCCGGCTTGTGTCCTGGGCCTTGAATATAAACCTTCTCCCAAGTATATGAGCATTGGGGATTTCGCAATACGTGCCATATGCAAGAGCAGGAATGTATTGACTGCATCCAGTGAATCTGCCTGCGTCATGTGCTGCCCATTCTGAGACTGACCTCTATTGCTGGCAAAGATGCCAGAGCAGGACAAGCAAGAGGCAGAGTGAGGTACCTGACACTGTGCGAGACTGCTGAGGCTGGCAGTGCGGGGTGGGGGGGATCTGTGAAAGGAAACATGGACTTGGGAACAGAGAAATGACTTCCAGGAATGTGGTTGCGTTGTCCATCAGATCTATTGGTAAAGACAGCGGGCTGGAAAATGTGAAAACAGGGCTAGCGTAGTTTATCTTGGTCGTTTACAGTTTTTAACTGGGAACTGAGATTTCTAATCCCGTGGCGAGGGATAGCTGGCAGATTGCAAACAAGAATGTGTATCGTTACATCCTGCTATTCACAGATGTATACAAACAACTGCCCTGGACTTCTGAGTAATGGTTTGTGATGTAGAACGTTATCTGGGTCATTTAGGCAGGTTTTGCATGTGTCTTCTATAAATCATGACTACTCTTGCCTGGGGACAAATGTTAGAAATGCAAATTGGAAAAGCGTTTGGCAGCACAGTACCCCGTACACCCTGCTCTGCATGCAGTATTTACACTGGTGCGCTTGTCTTCTTAACGCTGTTTCGTAGCAAATTAATTACACTGGAAAAGCCCAGTAGACAGTACCATAGCTTAACAATATTTACAAAGTACTGAGCTGGGTTTGCTGCCGACAGACTGCCTGTATTGAGCTGCCGAGTGCAGAGTTGATGGTTAAAAAGTTCTGTGGCTGAAATTTCATTTTGTCCACTGAAGGGATTGTTTTCCTGTGAGTTACAAGGTGAAGAGGAGAAGCACTGCAAGAAGACAAATCTCCTGTTCCCCATGAACCACCATACCATAGCTGGGCAGCACCATATCTCACTGTTAGGAGGAATTATCCTTGGTAAGAGTTGCCACTTGCCACCAATCTTGGGTTTTGCTTTTTGGCCAAGCTGAAAAGGTACCAGCAGCAGAGAACCCAGGCTGCTGTTCTGGAGAAGTGCTTGAACCCTGCCAGTGAAGCACCTGTGCCTTGGTTTAGCAAGACGTGATGTGTGGATGGAACATACTCGGGTCTGTGCCAGGGAGCTGCAATCGTCACACGTGCTTCCAGCGTGTCTCAACATTCGCAGCCGAGCCCTGTCTAGGAGGTAAAATGCAGGAGTATTGCTCTGATTTCTAAATATCAGCCTAGAAAAACAATGTGTCCCTCCTGAATTATGATGTCTCCTGCACTTCTTCACCAGAATTAAGACATATTTTCATCCTATTCTAAGTAGTATGTCTGCGTGCACGTCCTGCAAAAAGACAGCCAGGAGAATGCTTTGCTGTTATTTAACACCGAGAGACCACGTTTCTCAGCTTGTAGGTGCAGAAGCACCTGAAGATGCAGGAGTGGGAGGCAGAGCTGTACTTGAATCAGCTTTGGGAAGGCGTGGGGCTGCCTTCCCGCGGGCAGAGCCAGCAGAGGGAGCACGGCAGCCTCCGTGCCTGCTGCGTTCCTGGTCGTTCACTGCCTTCACACCAGCAAAACCAGGATTTTGGAAAACCGAGTTTGTGTCGGTCTTGGTGTCCTAGCACAGGCCCGTCTCCTGCCACAGGGAAGTGTTTTGTTTTGCTTTCCTTTGAGGCCAAGTGTAAGACAAAACCTGAACTTCAGGTGGTGCTGGAATCATCTCTCGGAGGTGGAATAGGACTGCACATGAGGTAGGCACGTACCGGCAGGTGTGGGCACGAGCTGCAGGATTTCCTGATCCTCTAAGTAGCCTCTAAACAAGACTTTGCAGCCAGCTGTCTGCAGCAGTTAGTGAAGGCAAGTAGAAGGCGCTGTGAATATGATCGGGGTCCATCCGTTAGCAAAGGTGGGGAGTTTTGAGGATTCCTCGTTTTGTTACTCAGGGGAGAGGAGAAAGTCCCCTCTCAGCTGAGGGAAAAGCTAGTGCTAAATCTTATTTTGTTACCTCTTCAGTTTAACCCAAAGATATTAAACTGTAATCACAGTGATGAACCAAGCACTCGTTTAGAGCTCTCAGGAGACAGATTGAAACAAAAGCTTAGGTGATATTTTGACACTGGTAATTTAGGCATTGGTCCTAAACCACTCCTTGTCCGAGCGCCTGCAGCATTCACCTCCCCCTGATCGGGCAATTGCATATTCTATTTTTTCTAATTTTCCTTTCTTGGTAAACCAAAGGTGAGTAGGAAATTATGAGGAGCAATCGACTTAATTCCTAGCTTTTAGCACAGCATTTTAAATGGTGAACTACAGCGTGCCTCACTGCAAGTACCGTGCTGACTTGGTATCCCTCGGGGCTTGGCACAGGCACCGCAGCTGTCGTTTCTTTCAGGGAAAGTTTTATCTTGATTTTACAAAAGGATTTGGCCTGCCCTTACTCTTTGGAAGCTAATATACCACTGAAGGGTAGTTTTGTGTATCCACAAAGAGATAACACAGATGCAATTTATCATTTCACATATATATTTCAATATGTCATCTATCTCTTCACACCATCTGAGGAAGAGCTAGGTAGGTGTTGGGGAAGTGACTGGTCTTTTCATTCCTAGTCCTTGTTTACAGAGTTTCCACTTGGATTTCTACAATAGTGGCGTTTGTATTCTGTCATTTTCTGCCCATTCGAAACATTTTCACACAGGTCATCAAGAAGCTACTACTGTCTCTAATATATCTGCAGTAAATCCTGGGTTACTTGAAATAGAGAGCTCCAGAGGTGTGTCTGGCAGGGATTATCAGCGGCCGAGCCAGCTGCTCCCTGCCTAAAGGAAGTTCACAACGATAGGAAGTAAAACTTGTACACTGCTTGTGAAGGGAGTAGGGGGGGCATTACTTACAAGCAATCTTCTGTTGAAATTTTCTGTCTCTGGGGAAGGAAACAAAAGGCACAAGTGAGTCACGGTATCTGGGGCTTTCTGATTCTTCTTGACATTTTATCTTCCTGCTTCCTAGTGCTATTAATACGGGCCGTTACTGGATTCCTATTGAACGTGGTATAAAAACAGTAAGGAAAATGGATTGTCTTCCTCTCTGCAACTTCCTGGGGCTGTGCAAAGGTATAGCCAGGACTGGAAGCTGGTGTGGAAACACAGTGTAACTTTCTTCTTTAAACGTGCTGATATTTCCCACATTCCATTTGCAATCGTATATGATTGATAGGAATTTGTAAATTCTAGTTTTTCTTTCAAAGAGCTGCTGTCTTGATGCTTTCATCATTCTCTGACAAAACAATACATTTTTTTCCTTTTAAAACGTTACCTGATGTGCTGGTTAATGTGCCAAACCAGTGCACCTAGCGCTTGCAGAGCCAACCTGTAGTTTGCAGCCTGAATCTGCTCCTCTGGAACAACACACCCGACCTCATTCCTGCCAGACATCCCAGCCTGTCAACTGGGAGGGACAAGCTGAGTCTTCGGGATGAGGACGGGATGAAGAAGGGGGAGTTGGAGAGGGATGCAGGTTTGGGCCCATGGCGGTCTGTGGTCAGCAAAGGTTTCCTACGCAGCGTCTGGAAGGGCACTGAGCATTGTTTGTCAAAAGTCACTTGGAACGGGCAAGAATTATTTCCTAATTTCATGTGGAAACAAAGCAAGTGTTTGGCAAAGATGCTCTTTTGCTTAGAAACTTTCGGTCCTGTGGCTTTAATGGTGAAAAGCAAGTCATTGCCCTGAGGAGGCTGCACACCCAAGGGACAATTGCTGCAGCAGGACTAGGTGTTGGCTAGCTGGGAGAGGGCTGAGGTGCCGCCGCCGGATGTTTCCGTCTGGATGACCTCTGTTGGAAAGTGATTAAAAGGGAGTCAGTGGGCCGTTCAAACACGCGGTCCCTCTTTTGCCCTGCGACGGCCTTGCGTTGCGACGTGTCAGCCGAGAGTCCTGCTAGCTGCAAATGAGAGCGCAGGAGCGGCGAGCGTTTCAGCCGAGGATGCCGAGATGCTGGCTCACGGCTCGCGAGAGCTGCTAGCAGAGCGAGCCAGGATCTTTAGTCACAGCTTGCGGAGCCGAAGGCTGAGACTGACAAAGCGATGGCTCATGGTTTACAAGAGCTGACAGCCGGCGACCGTTGCTCTGAGACAGGTTGATCTCTGTTTGCCGTTCCCATCTGCAACAGCGCTAGCAGGTTTGCAGGCAGGAAGGACAATTTAAATGGCCAGTTGAAAAGGATATTGAAAACTGTGAGCCTTGGCGGCTTAGTGGAAGAAAAGACTGAAGTGTGTTTAAAAAAGGCTAGGTTGGAACTATTTTTTCATTTTACCTTTGCACTTTTGCATTCTCAGAAGAGTGAGTGGGTTGTATAGAGCTGCTACCAGAGCGGGCAGGGCAGCGTGCATCTGCTGAAGCATTTAATAGAGAATGCTCTGTCCCCCTTTTCTTTCTTTCTTTCTCTTTTTTTTTTTTTTTTTTTCATTTTGTATGCAGTGGAATTCTTTTGGACGCTTTAAAAAGTGGGGAGGGAGAGCACTCCGCTCAATTCATCGTACCTTTTGAGGTATTTCACAGAATCTGTATGCATTTTGTTTTTCATTTGTATTTCCTTCTGAAACTGTGTCCTCTAGCAATAATGGTCACATTTGTGTCCTTGACTAGAATTTAGAGAAGGCTTCTAGGGTGAGAGAGAATGGTCTTGAAATAGTTCATGGTGTTACACAACTGGGATGTTTGAGCTGTGATACGAAGCTGCAAACAACATTTTACCTGTGGAATTTGAAAATCACATGGGTTTGTTCACAGCCCAGAGCCCTGTGAAATCGTACCCGCGCAGACCTTGCGCTCGGCCTTGTACAGAAAATACTTGGGGTCAAGAAAAACTTGTTTCATGTTTGTCAAAGCCACCTGAAGGGGCTTGGCCAAGTCTCCGTGCCCTTACCACCAGTGCCTCTCCTCCGGTCCCCCACCGTCCTTTGTACTGGTAACCCAGTGCCTCACTTCAGAGTCACGCAGGCGGTCGGAGGTGTTGCGGGTGGGAGATGAGCAATTTGAAAAGTCAAATGCAGAACTAGAGAAAGTGCTGGTGCCATGACGTCTTTGCACGATGAGCGTAAGACATTCACAGCGCCAATTCGCATCGGTTTATAAAAGCCAGCTATTTGGGTTGTGCACTGCGAACGTAAGTCACTTGTGCTTCTGTACAGAAAATCACGATGAAAAAGCTCCTCTGCCGTTTAGCTCCATCCACAACGGAGCTAAACATTGTGGCTCCGTTGTGTAGAGCATGGAGCGGTGGCCATAAAGAGAGGAAGGAGCCTTGGCACTCTCTCCGTTGCCTTCCACAAAGCCGGCGTGGGTGAGGTGCTCCGTCTCTGCCGTCGCCTCCCCGTGCGCCGCTGTTGAGTGTGCCCCTGTACGTGGACAGAGTTTCACCTTGCGCTTCCAGTCCTGGGGCAGTAAACGCTGTAGGAAAATCCAACCTTACCTTTCCCCTACTTTCCTCTTGGGAAAATGCCCTTGACTTTGATTTACACTGGATATAGTTTGGCTGCTGCTGAGAACCAGTCCAACCACTCAAATGATGCAAATTAGAATAAAGTCAGTTAAGTAAGAAATACAGAAAGTTATGGGATTGGGGCTTCACTAGCAATGAATTGACTAGTTTTCACAGTCTGACTTTGGAAATGGCTCAGGATAACACGATTAATGTTTGGAAAAGCTATTCTATCCACAAAAAAAATGCAAAGTTTTGTTAGATGTAAGATGTACTTAAGTGTTTTTAGTCTTCTTATTTTAGCGAAGCGTTTGTATTTAACAGCTCTGAAGTGTTATCTTAAATAGAAAATATTAGCTGAGTTTGTATTTTCCCTGTAGCTCCTCTCCTTTTATCAGTTGTGTCTGTGGTATCTGTTTTTATTGTTCTCAGGTTGAGGAAGGTCGCAGGACGGGGCCTTTTTAGTGCTCAGAGGTGTTTGTAAAGTGACCCTAGTTAGTGAGCAGTAACACCTAGGTGTTAGGGTTCAGGTTTTTTCAGCAATAGATCTAATAATAATGGCAAAGGAGGTCAAGAGCATCATCTCCAATTACAGCTGGAGAAACTGAGTCACGGAGAGGCTGTGACTCCTACAAGCTCAACCAGGAAATCTGGGGTCCCAGCTGAGTATCGCAGGGTGTTTTTGCCTGTTCTGTTTTCTGCCTGCCACCTTGAGCACCGATAGACTCGTAGCATTATTGTGTGGAGTCGGGCAGAGAGGCCACTCTTTGCTGGGGGCACCAGTCTCTTCTAGGGCTTTTACAGCTGGTGGTCCCCACAGTGCTTCTGTGACAAAATCGATAGCAGCAGTGAAAGGAGGAGACCTGAGTTTTCTGCTTGCTTGATTTGTGTGTCACGTCCCCGTATAATTCGCTTGGTAGCTGCAGAACATCATAAGATCTCGTGGTACAAAATTGCCTAGGATGGGATGCAGCTCATCTCATTTATCTCTGAGGCTACGCCACTCACTCAGGTTGTCTTTATAGCCAAAAGCAAGAAAGAAGCACCTCTGGCCAGCAGTCCATCCCATTTGTGCGTCAGGCGCGTACGAGGTAATTAATTGCCCTGCAGAGGCGTGCTGGAATAAAGGAGCTGGAATAAAGGAGCAGCTGGAAGATGAAACACCAAGCTTTTGGGGGAGAGGAGTCCCGTCCTTAGGAACAAATGCCTAGAGATTAGTCCAGGTGACACGGTTTCAATATTAAAGCAAGCATTTCTCAAATGTTTGGATTTGGATTTTGTGCACAGACGTGTCAGGATTAGTCACAGATGGGAGCGTGCGTAGTCCTCGGGCTTCCGTTTAACACGTTTTGCTGGGAGCTGAGCTTCGGTCGGTCACACTGGTTTGCCGTGGAGAAATATTTGCTGTTAACGCTGATTTTTGCCAAAAGAGGATCTCGCAAGTCCCATCAAGTTTTGCTTCGGGAGTCAATTCTTTTGAACGCGTCTGGGGTGGGATGCTGTGTGCAGAAGCCAGCTGTGAACGATAGGCTCCCCGCGTGGCCGAATCCACGCTCAGTACGCCAAGCTTTCTGATGAGTAAGTAGGTGGTGGCTGAGATCTGGCGTGAGTTCCGTGCAGGTAAACACTTTCCAGGGCGGTATGAGAGAGGTGGAGGTGTCACAGCACCGCTGTACCCTGCAGCAGGAGGCAGGCAGGGCAGAGACCGCCGGACTGCTGGCAGAGGAGCTAGCTTGAGAGCTGGAGGCAGCGTAATCACATCAGCGTTGCGCTCCTGTTAACGAGCTCTGCTGCATCATGGCGGTAATTGGTATTTGCATAGCACTTTGCAAATACAAAAGCATTGCTTAAATGCAAATGATAAATAGGTTGGCTTCCAGACTGCCTCTATAGCTTGCCCTCTCAGCTAATTAGGCAGTTAGGCACTTGATATGAATGTAAAATAAAGGACTGAATCAAATACCTTTTTTACAGTTTGGTTCTGACTAGGTGGGCTTATTCCTGGATCAGCGTATGGTTTAGATACTGCGGTGGCTTGTCTTCTGCATGGAGGTGAGTCTGAGGCTGAAGAGTTTCAGTGCAGTGAGGAACGGAGTAGTTTTGAAGTCGCTGTACGTTCTTGATTTCTCCTGAGAGGGAGATAGCAGGGACTGAGCCTCGTGGCCGATATCACTGATGTCTCAAATGATAATCTGTGGGATGGAGAGCATCAGGACAGTAAAAACTACAGGCCTGTACAGCAGCAAGCCAACCAGATAATGGCTAAATATTGCCCAGCTTCTGCTTCCCCTGACATCATTTCTAGCCTGGCAAACACTCATTAGCTGGAGGTTTTACTTTGTCAAGTGCTCTGTTCATGCAAGGCAATCTATGCTGGTCTGTCAGAAGTCATTCACAGTCTGAAGGTAGGTTCTGAATTTTGGAGCTGCCCATCGTGTGATTTGATTGTCAAAACCGTGGGAGTACTGCC
Source organism: Tetrax tetrax (assembly GCA_009806455.1). Lineage (NCBI taxonomy): Eukaryota > Metazoa > Chordata > Aves > Otidiformes > Otididae > Tetrax > Tetrax tetrax. The sequence goes on along the minus strand of WHYT01017729.1, from coordinate 86,422 downwards.
TGTGTATTTTATGTAATTGTAGTTGTATTTCTGCCTTGGGCGCGTGGGCACTGTCACCATCCAAAGTGTATTAGATGAACAGAGATCCTTCTGCAGTCACGGTGAGCATGAAATCAATTTTTCCTTTAGCAAAAATCCCAGCTGTAATACTAGCACGTTGGGCAGGAGAGGGAGCCTTCGCTTTTGGACATCACATCATTGGTTGTGATTAATTCCTTTTGCTTTTCTGAGAATGCGGGGTGTCATTGCGTTAGGAAGCACGTTTGTGGAGATAATCCATTTATCAGGCCACGAACACATTCTCTCTCTGCTAGACAGCAAATTAGTTCTTTCCTTACCGAGGCAGATAAAAAGGGATATCCTAACCCAGAGGAACGGGAGGGCATGGCATGGAGCTGACAAGATCAGAAACAAACGTAGAAGCAGGAGATGAAAAATACATTTATTGAAGACTGACAAGTGATCTGCTGCAGCAACTCATTCATCAAGGGGATTTGGCCTTGCCTCACTCTAATCTAAATTGAATCTAATTTAGATTCCAAGCAAGGGATGGGAATCCTTTCCTGAACCAAAACAAGCCTTGCCACCTCCCACCTTTTCATTACTCACTCCTTAATTTGTTTGGGTTTGTTATGTAGGACGCTCAGGAAGAATCGCTTAAAGCTGTGTGTGCCTGTGCTAAATCTGATGTTACAATCACTGCTTTACTGTGCATCGGGTTGGTTTTTGGTGCAGTTACAGCACCCAGAGCTGGGTGCCCCCAGGAACTTGGGCACGAACATCTTTCCTTTCTTTCCTGAGCACTGGATTACTTGTGCTGCTGCTTGATTTATTCTGGGAGAGCCCTCTACAGCCGAGGACTCAAGCAGTTTCTCTGGTTTTTCATTCTAAAAATCAGCTCTGCCTATGCCTGCACACGCTGATCAAAACCATCCCAGAAGAGGGGACTGGAAGATGGTTTTCTTCATTTCTGAGATAGCGTGCTTGCTGACCTACTTTCTGTTCTTGCATTGTGAGTCGATAAACAGCAAAACGTGGCCTCGTGGTCCGCGCGTGTCTGGGAGGACGGAATGGCATCATTCCTTCCCTGGACTGAGGCTCAGGCTGCGCTCAGGGCCGTGGCAGCACACGGTTGTTATTCAGTACTCTGTTGCTCATTCCCTCTTAAAATGCGCCGTGTATTTTTTCTGAAACTATTTCCTGAAGAGCGAGAGGAGAGGAGATTTGGACGTTGATTCCAGTAGAGATTTCTGTAACGTGGGGCACGTCCCAGACCATCACGCCGCCTCATAATTTTCAAACTCCCTGCCTGATTCTTGGACGCGTGCTCTTCAGTGTCTCGCCTCCCTCGCTCCTGGAAGCCCATCCCAGTTCTGAGGTGTTGGCTGGTCGGTGGGTATTGAGTATTGTGTGCCAGTTTGTGCTTGGCGGCCTCCTTCTGGAAAGCATTCTGAGCCACGGGAGAGAGGTGGGCGATGAAACGCTCGGTAGCCACCGGCTGGTAACGGCAGTACGGACTGTGGGAATGCCACTTCCTTCCCGCTTCCGAGAACTGCACCAAAACCCAAGAACCCCTGTCACACGTGAGCTGCGCTCTGGATTGCTTCAGGCAAGGGCTGGGAAGCTTCGTGCTGGCTGCAGAAGGAAATTCCAGTCAAAGCCAAGAGGAGGTTGGCCTCCTTAGAGCAGGACACAGGTGGCAAACCACCTCCTGTCCCAGGGTGCCTTTCTTGTTGCCGAGGTGAGTGTTGGGGTCTGCTGTTTAACGCGTCCGGCCGCTTTTTGTGATCCGGTGGCTGCATTGTCTTCTCCTACAACCTGCTGTAGCGATGCCTTCTGCGCTCTCCTGGTTTTTCTCTCAGAAGTTTTCTCTCAGCTGCTGCCCAGCACTTTGATGCAGTTTAGCACATACATATTTGATGATGCTACCATTTGATTACGTTCTGAGCTGAAAGGAATTTACAGTTGGGTGTTCAGGGAGATTTTTCAGGAAAGCAGAGACATCTCAGGACGTAGTTGTTGGAATCGAAACTGATGTTTTCCAGATTCTTGATAGTTACATTGGGAGGGAGACAGCATACATTTGTATTATTTTTTTAACAAAGTTTTTTTAAAACAAGCGAGCTGTGAGCCCTTTGATTTTCTGCCACAGTGTTCCCGTGCGACGAGGAAATGCTGCCCTCCAAGTGGGGCTTGGAAGGGATCTTTCTCTAGGTTAAGAGGATGCTACTGTCACCAGCAGACAAAAGCAAAGTGCTTCCTGCTTGCGTGCTGGCACCTGTACGTTCCAAGAGCGTGATACAAGATGAGGAAAAGAAGAGACTTAGGGCTTTGCCTAGAAAGGGAAATGAGGTGAGAAGGTTCTGCTGAGCAAGATGCGTAAGGGAAGGGCAAAGACTGATACATTGCTAAACAGGCCCATGTGCCATCATGGGGCAACAATGAAGGTATGGGGGTCAGCGGTGGGGTGGAGGCTCTGTAACCTGGTCGTTAAAACAGGAAACAGGAAGTCAGGGGCCCTCACCTCAACCCCACATTTGATCGGTGGCCTTGAGCAAGTCACTTCACCCTGATCCACCTCTGCGTCCACTCTCTTCCTCGTGGGAGGGAGGATTTGGCACTTCATGGTTTCAAATGTTAAAAGACTTCATGAGTTTATGGATGAATACCTCTGCAGTACCCACTGAAATCAGAAGTAGGTGCAGAATTAACCCTCCTTGTCTATATCGTCTTTAAAAGTCTGCATTTACGGACCCCTCGGTAGTTGGGGAAAGAAAAATCAGACTTAACACTCTTACAGTTCAGGAGCACTCAGGCGTATTAGGGAAAGCACGTTTTTTTCCTAAATTGAAATAAGCTTCCAGCTTTTCTTGAGGATGTGTGAAATTTTATGTCTGCCTCAGAAATAACTTCATGCTTGTGCCTTCGGTACACCAACGATGTGCTTTATTCCTCCATTTCTTAGAGAAACAACCCCGCAACTGGTGCCTGTTTGCGTGCTGTTGCTCTGAGAGGGCGGTAATGCCTGTGGTACGTGAGAAGAAGCCTATTTATAGAACAAAACTCCTTTGTCAGGAAGCGGCATTCCTTGTGTGGCTTCCATCAGGATAGATGGAGGAGGAAAGACTCTTGTGGGAGCACGGGGAGTTGCCCGCCGTAGTGAGCGGTCCAGGCCGCCCTGAGCACCACGGCTGGCCGGGAGCGCGGAGCAGCTGAGCAGTTCGGTGCAGGAGAGGAGAACAAAGTCCTCGCCAGGCCGATGGAGAACCTTTAAGTGCAGCTGACTGAGAATGTCTGTCAGGGCTCTGTTTTACAGTGCACAGCTTGGGGTATAGTCCAAGCGATTTCCTGGTTTGATTATTCAAATATATTTATAATAATAATAAGGAAAATGGTATGTAAGTTGCAGATTAAACTTAATTCCCTTCAGAACAGCAAGGTCCTCTCTCAAATATGAGTAATAACAAATACCTTTTTTTTTTCTTTAATAGGAGGTGGTACTCATGATAATGGCCTTCTGGAAGCAATGTGCCGACGTTCTGTATTCCTGCATACGTGAGAGCGATCAGGGAGCGTACACAAAATCACAGAATGCTTTGGGTTGGAAGGGCCCTTTGAAGGCCATCCAGTCCAGCCCCCTCGCCGTGAGCAGGGACACATTCAACTGGATCAGGTTCCTCAGAGCCTCGTCCAACCGGGCCTCGAGCATCTCAACAGCATCCCTTGTTCCTGAGTTGGATAGCCCCATCTCCAGTGCTGGAAGGAAACGGTTTCTTTTTCCAAAGTAAGTCTAATCTAAAAGGTTGGGTTTGGTTTTGTTTAGTATGAGAGTGGGCAGGTAATAATGGCACCTCACCATTAGGACCAAGAACGCTCTTGAACTCCATTCATCCTTCATACGTTGCCAGCAGTTGGCACTCACTTTTAGTCCTTGCCAAAACACAGACTTGAGCTGATGACCTAGTTTCAGCTGACCTTGAAATGAGCAGCCTCTGCGACCTTCCAGCAATTACATGACTCAGGTAGCTGGCTATCTTGTGTGCTGGCTGCGGAGCTCAGGGTGCTTTCCTTAGGCTCTGTTCAAGGGTTGCTGGTGGAATTGAATTACTCCCTGTGCCTTCCAGCTTGTCTGGTCTCACAGATATTTTTTGATTTCTTATTATTTTATTTGTCTTAGAGAACTGGCTGATAACTGGCATGAACACACCGAGATCCGTACCTGGTATCAACAGTTTACAGATTAATTCTTCGCAGAGCATTGGGGTTTTGAATTCTAGCCAAAGCCAGTGTTTTGTATAGTCTGTAGTTTCTTGTAAAAGGCAGTGACTCACTGTAGTTGGTTACCACATGCCGTACAGTCTGGTTTTGTGTCGTAAACCTCCTGATCTTTAGAGACACCGTGGAGCAAAGTGCCCATCACCAGGGCACTGAGGGGACAAGAGCAGGTAAGGCTTGCAGGTGATGGACACAGCAGAACGGCAGAGAAAAGTAAGGTCCCCTGTGGGAGGGACAGGAGTCAGGCAAGGTGAAGAATCAGTCAGCAGCTGGGACACTGAAGAACTCGGGGTCGGTAAATCACGGGGCAGCAAGGCTGAGCTCAGTCCAGTGTTTGTAAAGGTCTTGTCTGTGACGGGGACTCTCGGAGGTGAGTGATGAACAGTAAAAACATCAGAAGACAAGTGGATGCAGCCAGAAAGACAGGGAGAACACAGAAACAGCGCCACGGTTTCTGGAGGAGCGTCTGGGCGAGGAGGAGCGTGGCGCCGCGCAGGGGACAGCGCTATCTGCCGGGGCTGCGGGCGCCGTGCTGCTGCTCCCCGGGCTTGCGCTGACAGCACCAGGCGTGTTTTACCTACGCGCATAACGCACACGTGTGCACGCACGCTCTTCTCTCTCCTGCCCCCTGCCTTGGGATTTTTCCCATGTCATCTTTCCTTTCCTGTACAGCATTTGGCCTCTGGATGGAAACCTACGATTACTCTGAATTTCTTTGGGTTTTTCCCTGGTTGTTTCTTTGTTTAATGTGAATAAAATAACTATACTAAAAGTAAGCAAACTGTAGCAGAATACCTACACAGGAGAAGGTGCCTGCTTAGACAGTGAAGTCCTAGCAAGGAATCCCCTTGGAAAAATGGAGGGTTTGAAGGAGAAAGTGATATTTTACAGATTCAAAGCTCTCTGTAACTTCTGCTGTTTTACATAGCACATGTGAATTTGACCAGGGAGATGTTCCTCACTGTCAGAAGACAAAAGACCTTTTGATTCTCTCGTACTGAAGCTAGAAAAACTGTTTCTCTTTTATTTTGTGCAATGTCTAATGTATTACATACATGTTTGTCATTTTAGATGAAAGACTGTAACGATTGTGCAACGAGGAGGAGAAAGTTGGAGACCCACAGGTGGAAGGTGGAGGACGTAGCCAAAGACCCAAAAAGTTTCTCTTTCGCAATGAAAGACTTGATTCTTCAGTATAAGAAGTATATGCAACCAAACATCTCCAGGACAAAAAAAGTCTCTTGGAATCCTTTATACATTGAAAGCAAACCACACGGGAGAAGCAGCCCAGAGCTGTCTTCTAGAGGACTTGGAAACGAGGTTCAAGCTGTGTGCCCGTGTTTATTGGTAGCTGGGAGGAGATTCAGCTTTGTTCGCTGTTCAAGGAAGAAAGCAGCAGCTGGCGCTTCAGCCCGGCCAAGGTAAGACAGCGGCGCTTACTGAACAAGCTTTCCTTTGCAAAAATGCAATTCCCTGCATGATGCTAAAATAATTGGCGCGTCGGTGTGTTTTACTAGCAGTAAGGATTCAGAAATTAAATGAGCAAATGTGAATGAATACGTGCGGCAATCTGAGGCGCTAATGGATTTTCATCCACAGCTGAAGTGAATGAGCTGAGGAGAGGCCTAAAAGCATTTGGGTGACAGTGTCACCTGATGAGACTCCAGCCTGGGAAAAGAGCACACAAAGGCTTGCCTGCGTGCAGATGCACTACTTGATTTTATTGGCATTGACTCCCAGAAAACAACACCCCAAAAGTACCTGGACCAACACCAGGGCTTAGAATTTCCAGGATGTGAACAGTAACGCAGCTCTAAATGTGGCCTTGTCTTAAAGGTCTGAGAAAAGGTGTTTGTTTAGCTGCTGACCACAAAGCGTTAGCGCCGTGCAGGAACGGAGCTTAGTGTGTTTCTTGGATGCAGAGGGGAGAATTTTCAACCCAGCCTTCAGAGCATGCCTGCTCTTGGATCCTCAAAGGGATCCAAGTCCCCAGACTCTGCCAGTCCTCGGGCTTACACAAGACAGTTCTGCATTTGAGGAAGCATTTCCCTGTCAGGGAACAGCGCTGCGCATTAAATTATGAGCACTAAAGGCTCACCAACAGCTCAGGCAGTCTGCTTGCCAGGGCAGCTACTTCCTGCTCAGAGAGGGGAAGACTCTCTAACATCCAGTCCTTCTCATTCTTACTCCTGAAAGGAAAACAGTTCTCAGAGCCAAGAATAAATAGAGCCCGGGGTTTTCTCTGGGAGATAAGGACAGCAAAGGGACCGTGCCTTGTGCGTCCTCGGTGAAAGCGGAAAGGGAGAGCAGCTGGCATTAAAGGCTCAGGACGCTGCCCATCCGGCAGCTGGCCTGTTCCGCAGGCACGAAGGGGGCTAAGGCAAGCTCAGGTAAACCAAGGACACGCGCGGTGTGTGCCGTGGAAAGGGATCCTGCAGCGCGTTTGTGACAGAAAACAGAGCGGTGGTTCGGTGTGGAGCGTGGCTGTCAGGAATCACAGGGTATGTGCGTGGGGAAATGGAGCAGTGTGAGGATCTGCTCCAGGGTGACAAGAGCACGCAGCTGGGGCTGGCTGCCCCTGGGCACTGCAGACCCCCCCCCCCCCCCCCCCCCCCAGCACAGGGAGCTGCGCAACAGCTGGAAAGGCAGGGGTAGGAATGCAGAGAGTGCAGCTGGGCTTGCCGCAGTGTGGAGCCAGGTGTGGGCAGGTACACGGAGAACGCGTTTTAAAACCTGAGTGTGGAAAAGAGAAACCTGAATGAGCTTTTATGCCCCTCCAGGCACCCTGTAAAAGCAACTAGAGAAGCCTTCCCTTGCTATAGATTTCTGTAGGAAGGTTTTTAAAGTGCGTGGGAAGGATGCCTGCATCTATTAAATTCAACATTTTTAAGCCAGTACGCATTCTCCTGTGTGACTTTTCTGCAAACCTGGTTTCACAGAGGCCAGAGGCTGCTCTGAGGGAGCAGCAGTGAGGGAGCATGAGTGCTCTCTTCCCTTCCGTGCTCGTCCCTCCAGCACGTGTGCACGAGGGGATTGCACGGCTGTTACGCGGTTGTTGCACGGCTCTGGTGGCCCCAGGTGGGGCTGAGCGCTGATCCCAGTGCTGGGTACGTGTTGACAGTGCAAGGAACAAGCTTTGCTGATGTGTAGCTGCACGAGAAAGAGGACGTTTGCACTGAAGCGAGCTGATGTGATTGTGGATGGCGGAGGGAGCTGCAGAGATGGCTGTCACAGGGAGGCCAGACACACAGATTTTGTGTTCCTGCTCCCACAGCCTGGCTCAAGAGCCACAGGAGTGAGGGATTAGAGGAGGTAGGGTGCTGACATTATTTTTATCTCCTCATCTTGATATGCCTGTGCAAAAGTGCCAGCCTTTTTTCTTTTTTTTTTTTTTTTTTTTTTTTTTCTCCTCCATTTTTTTTTCCCTCTTGTGAAGCATTAACTGGGTGGGTTGCTATAGCAACCCCCGCATGATAAGTTGGTCTGCTTCTTGCAGCACGCAAGATTTCTCTCTCACAACATTCAGTCCCCTTCACCACCTCCCCTGGAGTGCCAAAATGGCTGAGAGCTTTGCGGTGCCGCGCATCCTGCGCCCCCAGGGTCACCCCTGTCCCCCAGCCCCTTCGCCGGAGGCATCGGGGCTCTGTTGGGGCAGGAAGGAGCAGCTGCCCATCCTTGCGTTGGGTGAGGTTTGAAGAGTACTCATCCAGTGCTCTCCATCTCTTTCGCAGCACACCAGGGCTGAAAACTGAAACAGGCTTCCCATGTGGCATCCCGTTTATTCGCAAGTTTTCCTGAAGAGGGCTGGGCAGTGTTTGCTGCCTGTTCAAAACAGGCACACGGAGATGTTGGAGTGGTTCCCAGCTAAGCCCGGATCACAGCAAGAATGAAAGTGTCTTATCCTTTCATTCTAAAAACACACAGTATCCCTGGCTAAGTCTAGAGAAGTTTTTCTGTGTCTGTTTTAAAAAAACAACACAGTTTCTGGCAGAACCCCGGCCTGTGGCTTTTTTTTTTTTTTTTTTTTTTTTAGAATCCCCTCAAATCCAAGCCCACTTTCACCCAAGATCGTCTTCATCTCCGGGCCTGGTTTCCCATCTCTAAATGGCAGCTAGAACACCAGTGGAGCGCTTGAGGTCCACACCTGAGCAGTTCTGAGGGCCAACTCATTACTTTTTTAGGATGTTTATTTGCCCCTGCAATGCAATTTGCCCTGGCAGGTGAGTTCTGGAGTACCCAGAGTTGGAGGAGAAGGCGGCTTCTGTTCCTGCCTGGGGAGCACCAGGGCTCCTGACGGCAGGGCCGTGCTAGGGCAGCAGCAGAAGGGGTTGAAGGGTCAGTCGGTGGCTGCTGACCAAATCGGTGTTGTGGAGCTGCTGCTTCCTCTTAATCCTCTCCGGCCCTCTCTCTCCTCCCCGGCAGGATTCTCTGTCACAGATGTAATTAGAGCAGCCGTAGCACAAACGGCCCGGCTCCGCTGATCCGCGTGCTGTGTTTTTTGGCAGTGCACCTGGCTTCCTGAGAGCAGCTGTGATTTCCAGGGTACTTCACGAAACAGGTGGCCGTCAAATGAGATCGCCGGGGACGTTGTCCAGTAGTTCCGGTGTCTATAAAAAACCCACCGGCAGCACATCCCCCACGCACGGGCTGGACTGTTCCAGAAGAGTTGGGAGCAAATCCCGTGGCTCAGCCCACCCTTCCCCTCTCTTGAGTTGTGGTAAGGGGCAACAGGAGAAAAGCCTTCATGTAGGAAGCTTTGTCCTTCCATCGTCTCTGGGTATCGTGGCTGCCGTTTTGTCCTCCTGTGGAGAAAAGTCAGATTTTATGGTTTGGATACTCATGATGGATGGCATCTAATGGGGGAATGGAAGCGTATTGTTGGCATCTGCAGGCACTGACGCCCAAGCTGTTGGTCTCCACAGTCACACCTGGCTAAATGACTGGTTTCTGCTCAGTTTGCTGGTAGGAGCGCGCAGTAACCCAAATAAGCCCAGGAGCAGAGTGGGCAGTGAGTGAAATTTGACCTCCGGCATGTAGGGACTGGCGTGGCTTTGGTCAGTCCCTGCTGCAATAATTCAGGGCTGCAGAGCTTTCAGGAGTCGCGGCGGGGCGTGGGCAGGGGAACCTGGCCAGTCAGTGAAACGACGCAGCACGAGGAATTGGGAGGGTGTCCTTAGCGAGGAATTCCTTGGAGTTGTCACAGCAGGGCTGTAAAGGGTGACACGGAGGCCGTTGCTCTGCGTGTGGTTACTGGCAGATGAAGAGTGCCGCTTGCCGATACCACCCTGATTAGATGGTGTCTAGGAAAAGCGGTGGCTGGCTGTCTTCTGTGCCCGCTTTGCTTCAGCGGCGTGAGGACCGGGCTGCGCGTGTGTCGGGAGGGCACGGAGCGGGCTGCGGGGTGTCCAGCCCAGGGTCCGCTCGAAGCGGATGCGTCCCGATGGCTGCGGACCTCCCTGCTTGGGTGGGTCTCGCCGTCTGCGCTCCGCGTTTTGGCGCTGCGAGCTGCTCACGTGGTGTTCTCGGCCGGGGCTGGGCAGGTTTAATTCAATAGATTGCGCCGTTTATTGAGCTGACATCAGGGCAGATGCTTTAAAAAGCAGGAGCGCGTTTACCAAGCGCTTCTGTTTTCCCCTCTCTGTCCACTGTGACCTTCAAACTTGGAGAAGCCCTTGGGGGCGCGGTGGCCCCCGTCCAGGGAGAGAAAGCCCAGCCCGCTGCCGGCATTAAACTGCTGGGAATCAGACTGGAACATGAGGAGAGAGGATTTCCCAGTATTTCCAGCTGTGACCTTCAGAGCTGTGTGACCCTTAGCGATAAACTCGTTAGAGGCGAGGCCTTTCCGTGACCCGGCGTGGCTAACTCCCCGCCGCTCTCCCCCCTCGGCTTTATTTTGGAGGCCGGAGGAGCGATGCCGGGATCCCCTCTCCGGCCGAGCCCGCCAGGTCGGTGCAGCCGGGGAGC
>WHYT01017729.1:62003-76152 GCA_009806455.1 Tetrax tetrax | reverse complement strand
CACCCACCTGCTGCTGCGCGCTCCGGCGCCTCCCAGCGCGGCGGGGGGAGGCGGCCGCGCCCGGCGCTGCGGGGAGCTGTCCGCGGTGCTGCCGCCGCGCCGGGGGGAGCGCGGCCCCGCACGGCCCCCGCACGGCCCCCGCACGGCCGCCGCCCACCCCCCCGCTCCCTTCTCGCCGGCAGATCCCGAGCGGCGGGCGCGGAGCGGCAGCCCCGGGCATCCTGTTGCGCCCGGGCGGACGGCGAGGAGCGGAGAAGCGGCGTTTTCCGAAAGAGCCTGCGCCCACGTTGAGCTTCGCTCCCGGCTCCCAACAATGGCTGCGCCGCCGAGGCTGGTTTGTGCGTCTTGGGTCGCGTTGGTGGTCTGGGGTAGGTGCTTCCGTTCCCTGTCCTCTTCAGCCAGGTTCTCCGCCGAATCCGGCGCTTGCCTCTTGCAGGAGGGCTCTTGAAAGCACCGCTTTTCCTAGCAAGGTTCCGTTATCGCTGTGGTGAAGACCAGTCTTCGACGCGTTTTTGTTTACAAGAGGAGGAAAATGACATTCGCGCAGAGTTAGTATGAATGGAATGGAGTTAAATGCGAGCAGAGAAAATACCTGACTGCCAGGCGGGCTCACGGCACGAAGCGTGTGCTTTAACACGCGTGCAAGTTCTTTGCTGGTCCCTGCTCGCTGCTGTTTGGAAATTTGCAATGTAATGTAACATTTAGTTGCTTCAGGGAGGATGTGCAAACCATAAAGCAGTGCATGCTAGCGCTAGTTTTCCGTGCAGTCTATATAAACGGGAGTAAGTCATTTTATTGCCGTTAGTTTTTCCTCTGCAGCCAAGAAAAGGTGGGTTAATCTTGCTGACAGAGCTCCAGTGGACGTGCACGCCTGCCCACAGCTCTGCGTGCGGGTGCAGCTCTGCCTGTACGTATCTGATTTAACCGGAGCCGGCGGCTTCTTCCTTATTTCTCCCAGAAAGGTGGTGCTACCCGTGGAGCTGGCAGCATGGGAGAAGTGGAACCTGGCTATTCCCAGGATCTATCCCGGGATAACACAGTGCTCAAGAGAGCGGGTTGATGGGGTCTCGGAGGCTGGGGAGGAGGGAGCAGCCAGCGAAGTCAGCATCTTCAGCGAGCCAAACTCTAGGCTTCGGAGACAGATTTGGACAGACAGCGTTGTTTAGCCCGGGGGACAAATGTCAGCGTGGATTTAGTCTGAGATGCCGTGCTGAAGGATTCCTTTTCTTCTTCGGTGTTTAGCTTCACAGACAATGATTTTTGCTTTGGGAGAGCAGTATTTTACAGCTGCCAGCGTTAGCACAGACCTGATTGGAAGCGTTTTGAACGGGAATGCGTGTAAAATCAATAGCTCCTCCCGCTGCCAAATTTACTCGAGTCCCAGCCCCTCGGTTCCCAGTGCGCTTATGAAACCCAGGAACAGGAAGGGTGGTGAATCCTCCCAGTTTGTCTGGCACGCGTTGCCGGGGTAAAACATCCAGACCTTTTAACTCCGCGCAAAGAGCGAGCCGCTCCTCCGCGCTCGGATTCTGGGCTTTCTCCTCCGCCGGGCTGTAATTGCTGCTGGAGCAGGAGCGTGCCCAGCGTGCATGGGAGGGAACGAACAATGCCTCTGAAGTGGCATTAATTACTGTGGGAAAAATTAAAGTTGTGGCAAAGCAGATGCGGGAGAGGTGAATCTGCATGAAGTGATCACCCTCTGTTAATTATGATGAATTATTGATATCTCGGCGAAGGAAGCTTGGTAAAGTTTGACATTTGAAACTTATCTGTTGTCAGAGGGTGCTAGTAATGAATCAAGTGATTTTCCCTTGGGAATGATGTGATCATAAATGCTGGGATGTGGGCAACTGATGTCTCTCTAATTCTGCCTTACGCTTCCCTGTCTCACTTCTCTGCTCCTCCTTTTCCCTAGCTGGTTTTTGTTCTGCAGTATGTGTTGAAGTTCCATCAGAGACAGAGGCTGTCCAAGGAACCCACATGAAGCTGCTCTGCATCTCCTGCATGAAGAGGGAAGAGGTCACAGCCAGCACGGTGGTGGAATGGTTCTACAGGCCGGAGGGTGGAAAAGATGAACCTGTATGTATTTGGTAGCTGAGCCCTTGTTTTCACAGGTTTTATTGTGAAATACAGTCCAGCGAACTCGCGTGGGGGAAGCCAAAAGTATTTATGAGAGTGTAAGTTTGTTCTGTGGGAGGATCCCCAAGGAAGACTATAAGGGAAGGAGAGAGACCAAATATGAACAAAAGCTTTCTGCCACATTCTTATTCAAAGTCTACAGAGCTGCCCAGCAGGCCGCTTTCATACCGTGGAGCCTGGAGTTCAGCTCCAGGCTGCAGATCTTTGCGATTTCTGCAGCATTCTCACCCAGAGGTTCCACAGCACCGATTTTGGGCAGTAACTAAAGTGGCATTTCCTCGCTTAGCTGATTTCTGCACCTGCCATGAGTTCAGCACCTGCTGAACTCATGGCAGGAAAAGCTGGAATCTCTTGAGTTCAAACATTTGGGGTCGTGCATACACAAATGACAATTTCCAGTTCCATTCCTTGAATACGTAAAGTCCACTATGTAGGGAAATCAAGAAGGGAAACAGAAGTATGGAGTGACACCTGGTACCCTTGGCCAAGTCTCCCTTCTTAGGACAGTTCTGAACCCCAAAGCTGTTCTTTGGAGGTTAAATGGGACTTTGGTAAATCTGCAGGACAGGCTTTACTTCTTTTTGCCTTGGAGAAAGCAGTGGTATCCTCACTGTGGGAGGATTTCTGTGAGTTGTTTTGGATCCCTGTCAGGAAAAGTAGAATTTGGGTTTTGTGTCATTGTCCACATGTGTCTCTGCTTTTTTGTGCCTTAGTGTTTCTCCCTCTGTGATGAAGGTAATTCAGTTTTCTGGCTTTGGTAAAGTAGTCTGAGATTTTGAGGTAAAGGATGATAGACTATGGATAGCTGCTGTTAGTAAGGAAGCCACAGAGCTGTGTCCATAGAGGATGACGCTCCTTGCAGGTGCTGTGTTGTTGTCCAAGATCCAAGTTGGTGATTAATCAGGCTATCCCTTCACGTTTCCTCACAGATCTACGAGTACAGGAAAACAAACCATGAATTCCCAAGTCGCTTCAGTGGCCGGTTACAGTGGAACGGGAGTAAGGACATGCAGGATGTGTCCATCACCGTGTTAAACGTGACCTTGAACGACTCGGGTATCTACACCTGTAACATCACCCGGGAGTTCGAGTTCGAGATTCACCGGCCTCTCTTCACCAGCTCCAGGCTGATCCACCTCACCGTGGTGGAGGAGGGTATGACGGATCGGCGGAACGCGGGCTGTGCCTTAGCTCCCCGTGGGTGTCGTTAGCCAGGGATGCAGTTTGTCATTGCACTGCAGGAGAGGGCTGCCTGAGCTGCCAGATGATTCTGTCTGTCTTTGCCAGCAAGAAGCACTACAGGAGGAAAGACCTGCCTTTTGTTTGCTGGCTGCAGCCTCTTTTTAGGCTCAGAGTGGTTGTGTGTGAACGTGGGAAGGTATAATAAGCTGGGCAGGCTGGGCCGACAGCTGGGAGCGGCTGGGTGGGCACAAGAAGCAAGCAGAGGTTTCCAGTTTCTCTGCTGGAACCCTCGCTTCTCCGCCAGCAGCTCCAGGATGCTACAGCACAGCCTTTGCCAGGGTACCCGCCGCGTCTGTTCCCTTGCTTCCGCCCCCTCTCTCTTGGAACGGCTCATTCTCCATTTTGATGGCAGTCTCTTCCTTCCACCCTCTCCCAGTCCCTCCTTCCCTTTGCTCCCGAGTCTTTCTGTTCCTCGTGGTTTTGCTTGGTTCAGTGCTGAAATCCCAGCTTTTTAGAAATCAGCAGGAATTCTGCTGCTCTCTTCAGAGAGGGACGAGAGCTTTTAGCCCTCATCTTTTTCTGCTGTGTCTCCCCTTCCTCCCCGCAAGCATTTCTGTGTTTTGATCTCTTTCAAATCACTGGCAGCACAACACAACCAGGTAACAGCAGCGAGCAGGGCGCACAAAGGGAACAGAGTGTGGAGATGAGACAGGCTAACGGCGAGCGATCCGTACGGACGTGTGGGTGGCAGAGAACGCGAGGCTCCTGCAAGCCTGTGCGTGTTTGATTCCGCTGGAAGCATGCGGTGGGATCGCTGCTGGCGTATCCCGTCGGCAAGCCTCGCCTGTTGCCCCCTCACGGTGTAGCGGCACCCGGGTGTCTCTGGCAAGGTGGGTTAGGAAGGACGGCACGAGGGTGGAAAGCGTCAGTGGAGTAAATGCTGTGTGTAAATGATCCGAAATTATTTCATTTTCTTAACAGCTGGAGAAGACTTCACCTCAGTCATCTCTGAAATTATGATGTATATTCTGCTGGTCTTCCTCACCTTGTGGCTACTGATAGAAATGGTCTATTGCTACAGGAAAGTCTCTAAGGCAGAGGAGGCCGCCCAGGAAAGCGCGTAAGTGTGAAATCTCTGCAGGTGCGAGCTGTTCTCTGAGGCTGACGCCTGAGTCCGGATCAGACCGCAAGAAGAACTTTGCTCCTGCGTGTTTCTGATGCTTGCTGTGTCTGGAATCACCGCGACGTTTAGGAGTACCGAAAGAGACAGGGCACCTGCACAGGGCACCGGGCGGGGAGGGTGGCCACGGTGCGCTGTATTCCGAACTGGCCCAGTTTGAGCTGCACAGAGATGCTCTCCTGGAAGGCCTGCTTTCAGAGAGCCCACTCACAGATGCAGTGGACGCAGCAGAGATGCTCTGGTTTTTGTTCTGGCCCACTCCCATCTTTCTACACGCTTGCCTTGGGTAAGGGTGCTCTTTGTACATGGTAGGAAGGCTCCATGCGCAGGATTTTACGGCAGGGAACACTCCATGTCTGCTCCTCACTATCCTGAGGACAGTTTCCTACAGGTGGTAGAGGTACTTAGAGGCATTCAATATCTCTGTGAGGGTGAACGAAGCAGAACTGTGTTTTGCACTGTAACACCTGGGGTTATGCGTTCCTCCTTCCCTCCAACTACAGGACAGACTATCTTGCAATTCCATCAGAAAACAAGGAAAACTGTGCTGTGCCTGTGGAGGAATAGCAGCGAGGAGGCAGCGGAACAAACGGCACCAAGGTGGGCAACGAGGAAACTGTCCATCACTGCTTGTGTCTGTCAGCCTCTCGGCCTTACCGCAGTGGGTCGGGCACGCGTGGAGCTGGAGAAAAGGCAGACGGGAAGATCCTGGCTGTGCTCCTGCTCTGGAGCTTCCCAGCTCTTAGAAGTACCTTTAGGTGGTGGGTGTAGTAGTACTACTTTAAACCCCTACCCAACACACACGCTCACTTTCAGGGAGTCATCACTCCTCCTCTGCCCATTCCTGCGGAGCTGGGAATAGTCACGGTCCCCTGCGGATGGGGAGCTGTGCTCAGGAGGAATATTAGGGTGGTATTTCCAAAGGGGGCGTCTGCTAGGAAGGACTTTGGGTGCAAAAGACCAAAATCTAGATCCTGTGAAGTCTTGTTCAGGTCCTGTCAGTTACCACGCTAATTTTATCACGATCCTCACTTCAGTAAGGCCGAACGACTCGCGCTCCAAGGTGAATTCTGTCCTTGCAGGGGCTCTGAAGACAGAAGGACCGCGTCATGCCAGCCAGGTTTGAGGGGGAGCTCTGTGCCGTCGGGAGGAAATTCGGGGAAGTGTAAATTCTCTTCCATTTGCCTTGGACTCTGTACAGCCTTGACTTTGGCCTCATGACTCCATTCTGAGCTGCCAGCCCATTTGCTAAAGGACTCTTCTTTTGAAGCATGCTGAGCAAAGGGCACAGGGGTGTGGGCAGCACGGCTCCTTCCCAAGTTTCAGTCCCATCATCACGTTAATGGCTTTGTAAATGTTATGTGTCATTTCTTAGCTGCTGTCACCACCTTTATTTGCTAAATACGCTAGTTCTCCATTGCAGAGGTAAAGGGTATGTATGTCGTGTTGCTCGGACCTGCAGGCCTGGGAATGAGGCCATCTTAGGGTGATGGTCCACCATATATTACAGCCCAAGCACTCTTTATCAGTGTTAAACAGGAAGAATTTAATTAATTAGGTGTTGCTTGGTGAGTTGCTCTGGACTTTGGGCTACCCATGTACAGGCAGAGTAGGATGAGAACTATGGTGCATTAGAATTGTTGAAAATGTGTAGCAGGAGTCGTCCTGTGCCATGTCCACAGTTGCTTCTGAAGGAGGGAACTGAGAATATAGATCCTGAAGTTCTCCTACTTGGATGTGAGTATAAGAATCCCCTGTGCTCCCCCTTTCATTTAGCAAGCGTCAAAATTCTTAGTTCCTTGCATTTGCCTCGCGGAGCAGGTTCGCAGAGACACGGTGATAGGAATTGCCTGTGGAATCACGGCTGCAGGAACGCGCAAGGACAAGGTACGCAGTTCACCGTGCCGGGGAAAGCCCCGACGGGAAGCAGGCGAGCAAAGGAAACAGGATGCACAGCCCTCACAGGGAAAGGCCGGAGAGCGTTGTAAAATGGTGGTGCCGTTAGTGACCCCGATACTCCTCTCGTACTAGAGTGCAGCACCACCTAAAGGAATAGACAGAAAACGCGTATTTTTTCCTCGTTACTCATAGTTCTTTCTTGTGATGATTAGTCACTGGTTTGAATAGTCAGCATTCACTGTAAATGATCCGCAGCTGCGCAGGAATCACCCTGTAAATTCAAAGTTTCCTCTGCAAACTCACCTCTTCAATGGAAGTGGATTAAGCAGAGTAAAATTTGTTTTCTCACCTTTGTTTCCTGGGACGTAGATCAGTTGAGCTCAACAGCTAGGATTATGAGGAGAGAAAAAAAGGCAGAAGCATTGGCCAGGGTGGAATTCTACCTACGACAAACCAGGGGAAGGTTTGGTTTTTTTCCTATAGCAGATGTTGTTACATCCCTGCTGCAATGGAGCCTATACTGCTTGCAAGAGTTGACCAGTTTTGCTACACTGACCGCTTCTAAATAGTTAAAAAGTGCTTGTGAATCAAGGCATGCTTCCCACCTACGGAATTTCCCGCTTGGTTCTGCTGCTTTTTATGTGTTGCTAAAATCACAGAAATTACTCCATTTGTAAGTCAAGCCCAGGCCAGATTTCTAACTGGCTGTTGTTCAAAATTCCTTTTTTTTTAGCGTGGGTGTCAACTTTAGTAAACGACTAGAACGCAGCCTTCACAGTAGGATCCCGCTCAAGTCCAGAGCGGAGCCTGGCAACCTGAGTGCGTTTTCCAGAAGCACCCTTGTAGGCTGGGCACCTGTTCCTTAAAACCTAATATCCAAAAAGGGAAAAAGCAGCTCCTCTCCTAATTCAGCTGGATGTCTTCCTTTTCCCTAGGCCAACTTGCCTGGCCTGGGGGCAATTTTGGGCATAATCCTAACTTTAAACCCACAGCCACAGAGAGGAGGGACTGGCTTGTAACTCCAGAGTTGCCGTCACTGACCACGGTGAATTTTAGGTAAGGTCACCTAACCTCTCTCCCACTTCAGCTCTGCTCCTCAGTCCTCATGAGGCATTGATAACCCTCTGGTATCATAATTTTAAGTGAAAAAAGGAGTAAACGGAGAACTTCTTGAGTGCTGCCTCAGGTGGTAAAGAAGGGCCATCCTCTAGTCCTGCACCTTTTGGGATCTTACATGCATCATCTTAAATTTATTTTTTTCTGGACATCTCTTTCACTTTTCTGGTTCCTGTAGACAGGTATGACTATTGCCCTGCGTTGTTCTAGGCAGGAGAAAATGGTGTCTACATTTTGCTCAAGATTCTCACAGCAAAACCAAAAAATAATAATTTAAAAATTGGGATTTTTCAAGGGTGGTGTTAAAGGCAGGCTGTGTCCTGGAAGAGACGATCCTCCTGGCTGGTCTCTGAAAACTCTCTCTGTATTTGGAAATGGCAGAAGAGACTTTAGAACAGGCAGGATAATAAAAAGAACAAAGCACTCACGAGTCACGCTGTCTGTTTGATAGATTTTTTTTTTTTTTTAATTTATACCGTACTTCCATTGTACTAGCTACTTTACATTAAGTTTTGGCTGCACAGCCTTTACAATTCCTAGGTTCTAGCAGGTAAGTTTTTCATTCTCATTTTACCGCGTTTTTGCGCACAGCGCAAAGTTGATGACAGTCAGACAACTCCTAAAACAAACCCGGGGTTCCCCCCCCCACCCCACCCCACAGTTCACGTTAGCGCCTCGGGCGCCATCGGCCAACAGCCCCCCCGGCTCCGGTGGTGAAACCCAGAGGGGAGGCGTGCGCCTGCGGGTGATTGTGCGACCTGCTCCCGTTCCGTGCTGACACGAGGCGATCCTCGTTCCTTTGCGGTTACGCGCAGCGATCTGGGGTGCAGGATCCAGAGCCCCGGCTGGGCGAGGAGAACGCGCTCCGGGTTTTTAGCAGCTTTATCCAGCCCCGGAGCACGCGCCGGGAGACGAAGGGCCGCGAGGATGGGGAAGGTCCCAGAGGTGCCGCAGCCACGCGATGCCAGGCCTGGGTGGTTGTAACACTGCAAGGATTCTGCTGCTCCTCCCTGACCGCGTCGGGCCGAGAGCCAGGTTAGTGCTTCTCCGTCCGTTAAGAGCTATTGCAAGGGAGGTGGGCTTGCGAAGACGGGGAGCGACGCGCGCGTGGCACGGGCTCCGCCCCTTTGCTGCATAAAGTGGCTGTTTTGGAACAGCCGCGCTCCCAAATCCCAGTGCCGCAGATGGGGCCGAAACTGAGAGAGAACCAGCCGGCTCTAGAACCTGAGCTGCGCGTTGGTTTTATGCCCTACCGATTCTCGGAGTTGGGGCTGGGGAAGGTGGCCATTTAACGTTAGCGATGGAATTGGCCTAAATGAGTGAGGTAACAGAAACGGCCAGAGGAGGTACCTCCCTGAGCCATGTGCAAATATAATTCCTTCAGCAGAAGGAAGTCCTTTTCCCTACTGAAAAAAAATAAAACACATTCACTTAAAGAGCATACAGACTGTGGCAAGGGAAGGCAAGCAGGGACAGCACCAGGTCAGTCCATCTATGACAGGGAATGATTGTCCGGCAGCAAAGGTGTGAGGGGAGAGGGAAAAGCCGTAGCGAGCACTGCGAAACGCGTGGGAGAGGGGGGCATGGCACGCCACGTATCCATGCTAGGAGTTAAGCCCATGCTGTCTGGCTAGATGGGGAAATAATCTCAATCGGCAGTCGATCAAGACACGAGGAGATTATTTGGCCAGTGTGCACATCTAGAAGAAGAAAGGCAGTATGGCACAGAGAGCTCGGAGCCTGCCAGGCGGGGGAACGGGCCGGAAGGTCAGCACAGCCGCGTCTCGGAATACACGGACACAGGTGTTTTGTGAGCCACTTACCTCAGCTGCTTTGGTTTAAGAGTCTCTGTTTGGAGTATTGTTTTAAGCAAGCCCCTGCCAGGTGTTTTAACCAGTGCTGAGCCTGCCTGAAAAGACTAAGCCAGAGTCCAGGTGACTGTGCCGTGAAACGCGGCAGAGATCCCGGCAGAAGGATCCCTCTGGAGTTCAGCAGGTAGCGCAGAAAGCGCAGGTCTGTCGAGCTGCGGGACGGTAGCAGCTGCCTTCACAAACGTGACAGAATCGCCTCCCCTGAGCCCGGCACTGTTGTTTGAAGTGTTTGTTCCTGACTGTTCTTTTCTGCATATTGTCCCACCTCTACATCAGGAAGCGGTTTGCTTCTGTCCCGGTTGGGAAAGGCAAATGCTGAACGATGGAGCGCTACCTGGTTAGAACGGCTAGCTCACGGGAACGCCGTAAGGACGTTCTGTGGAGAAGTCCTCTCAGGAGCACAGCCATCTCCGCACGCGACGTGTTTGCCACGCGCTGTGACAGAGCCTCTTCCTAGATCGTGGCACTGGGCTAGAGACCCTGTACGCCTGGCTACTAGCCTTCACAGGTCAGTTTTTGTAGACTTTAACACGCAGGCAGGCTTTATGCTGCGTGTAAATGAACCCAAGGAGGAGTCTCAAATGCTTTCCCACCCCTAGCAGCACAGAAAGACCCATCTAACTGGCCAGGAGTGGTTCGTTCCCCAGAACGTCTGCCACTAACCTCCATTTTGCAGCTCATTCCGCGTGAGCCGTGCTGGTCTTTTTAGGGTTGGAGAATAACCCCACCGTGCTGTCCTAGCGCTGGGTGGCGTGAACGCTGCGGGCTGCCCTCTCTGTCCAGCTCCTCCACTCAGCATCACTGAAAGGTGACGGAAATCCATGACTGAGAAGGTAAAGCCACCAAGGAAAGGGAGTGGGATTAAGGCCAGCACAGGGTCGTGCTTTGAAACCTTGCCTCTTTGAACGCAGGGGCGTATTTATGATAAAGGCACGCTGCCCGTCTCCTTGCGCGCCTTTCATTAGCTCTGAAGCAGACAAGGGGTCAGGTGCTCTGTGAGCTGTGTGAGAATGCCTGCTCTGCAGCATCCTTGAGATATGGCAGGGGAGAGCAAACTTGT
This sequence comes from Tetrax tetrax, assembly GCA_009806455.1. NCBI lineage: Eukaryota > Metazoa > Chordata > Aves > Otidiformes > Otididae > Tetrax > Tetrax tetrax. Next base: position 65,705 of record WHYT01017729.1, on the reverse strand, counting down.
GGGACTTCTTTCTTTTCTCCCAAAGGACTTAGGGGAACCAGAACGGATTTATACAGAAGTTAGCATCAGTTAATATCAATTAATATCAAAGTAAGTTTTCTGACTGAAGCGTACCTTGGGTTTTTGGCTAATTGGCGAGCGCCCAAACAGCACGGCTGTCCAGTTAATTCACAGCTAAGCTGCTGTTCTTAGCACTGCAGGTACCCTTCTCTCTCTGAAGTGGAATGTGCAGACACAGCAATGCCCTGTCTTGCGCACAGGTGGTCTTACCCCCCTGAAATAACCCCTTGCTTTTGGTCCTTCCTAGAGTTCACGCGGGGGTGCACTGGATACAGCTGGTATCTACTTCCTGAACGCGCGATTGCACAGCAGCTATCCAGGTCTCACACCGGCTTTGAGCTCATCCCTGATGCCACAACCCAAACATCTCTTCTATGAGTATTTATCAGTCAGAGGTGAGATTGTATCAAGCCGCGATGAGCGGGTATATTCCTCTCCCGTGTGAACAGGTTTGATGCACGAGCTGGCAAATTGGAGCCTTCTGTCCCTTCTTCTCCCTCCTCCCTGTAGGTAGCACCTTAGCTGGCAAGAATTAGGCTACCAGCTCTTGGCATTAGTTTGCACGTTTGACTGGAGAAATGCTTTTTTTTTTAAAAAAAAAAAAATCTCTCCTTTGCAGTTGTTCAGGTTCTGCAAACCAAAACCCAGCTGCGCTCAGCTGGCAGACGAGCAGCAGCAGAGGGAGGACTTGGCAGGGAAACGCGTCTGCGAGGAGCTACAAAACCTACAGCTGGCGTGGGATTCTGGCACAGGTAAGCAAGGAAGTGGGTTTTGCCTTAAGAAGATGACCTTGTTGTTTGGTTTTTTTTCTTTTATTACTGGCATGATAAATGAAAGTAGATATAAGATCATGAATCCTATCCCATTGCAAGCCAGATTTGCTGCCAAGGGGCAAAAAGGAAGTAAATAAATAGGAATCTGAGAAAAAGAAACCTAAGGCCTACGGAGAAACCTTGTTTTTTGGTCTGAAGGGCACGGCCTGTACATGCTTAGTGACCAGCACCTTTATGCTCTTTATTGAAGGATTTAATGTAGCTGTGTGTTGGGACATGTGTCAACCACGTTAAACCCAGTGAATGTGCAGGCAGAAGGAATATTAGCGCTTGAGATGGCTGCTTCTGCGTGGCCTCGCGTTAATTTAACGGAGCTTGTGCAATTCTGTCTGTAGGGCCCAGCCCAAGGAAGCCACGCCAGCGGGAACATCCCAAACCTAACGCCGTGGCAACCTGGAAGAGTGCTGCAGGAGGAGGATGCACGGGTGAGCAAATGAACTTTTTGCTTCTGTAATTAGGAAGAGAATGTGAAATGGGTAAGAAACCAACTCGCAGCGCTTTTCAGCCCTCTCGGACAGACGGGTGTCTCTGCCCCTCAATGGGCGATGTCCGTCTGCGAACAAAACCCTCCCAGCCAGGTGGCAGGGACCCCACATTCCAGGTTTCTCTCTCAAGATGCAACCTTCTTCTTTTCTGGCATGGGCAAGGTGGCAAGCACAGGGCTTTCTCTCTGTGTTCTTGTTTGGAATTAAATTATAGAAAAGGAGAAGATGGGCAGCAGGGGATTTTTCTGTGCTTAGTAATTTGGGAGTGTCTAATGGGGAAACAGGACTCTTGGCCGGGGGGGCAAGTCACAGCAGGGAGTCCCTGTCCCTGAAATGAGCCGCAGAATGCCCTTCCCAGGCACTAGCACCTCACTTCATTGTACAGCAGCCGTTTCAGCAGCCTCCCTGGGGAAAAGTCAGGGAGTAGTACAGTAGTCAGCAGCATTAAATTAAATAAATAATCATAAATACACATTACTCTCTAGTTGTCGAGGCATGTTTTTCCCAATTGTACCTTGCTTTCACACTCCTAAATGTCTTTTTGCACTCCTTCAAATGCAAGTTGTCTTCTGGAACATGGAGGACGTGTTGTGTTTAGCACTTGGTCGTAAAAACTGTCGGCAGGTTGGGAGGTACCAGCAGGTTACTTCTAGGTAATTACCTTTCCCTAATTGGAACGCACGAGCCGGAGCTGGAGAGGTTTTCCTTAGACTCCACTCTGTCACCCAGCTGTGCAGATGAGAGTTTCTGGTACAGAGATACGAAGACCATTACTCACCCTTACGTCCCCTGCAGCTAGAGACAACGGATGAGCTAGAACTGCACCACCTGCGTACGCGGAATACGCAGCCGGCTCTCTCCTGCCAGTCAGAAGGTGGAAAAATCCTGCTCTTGAACAAGGTGGAGATTGAGGGCCTCACGTATCACCTAATCTCCCCGGCTCGGTAAGATGAGAAGGCATTCATTGAACACTCAAACAAGCAGCCTGCATCCCAGCCGTAGCGGCATGTGGTATGGCGCACAGCGCAGCCCCGCTGCCCCTCTTCCCACGTGGCTGCTAACGGGAGTCCAGAATTAATTATCCCCTAGAACAAGTAAACGTGTGTATTGTCTTTTTAACGCAGCTCTGCCGCTTGCCTTGCTTACAGAGCCGCTGCTTCGCTGTCCGGCGCGTGAGAGAGACCAGACAGACGCCTCGCGCCGTGGACACCCCTCCTGCCAACCTATGATGGACTCTTTTTTTTCTTTTTTTTTTGGTCCCCGTGACCCTTCCTAACCAATCCTGGACTTTTGGAGGCCTTGTTGCTATACAGATGCACTCATGAATATCCCAGTGAAGGAAAGGAAGTTGTTTTTTCTCCCTAAGGTCTTCCTGCAGGATTTATAAGACAAGGTAAGGGCTAGATGGTATGAGCAAAATGGTCTCGCAGACCAGGGGCAAGAGTAGCGGGAGCAGTTACAAATAAATACTAATTTTGGTTTTCTTTTTCAGCTGGGGTCCCCTATTGTGGGAAGTCACACAGGTAGTAGCCCTTTCAGCACCGATGTGGATCTTCAGCACGGGGATGGCTTAATGGCAGGGGCCCAAGCACATAGAAAGCAAAGAACTACAGAAGATGGAAAGGGGACACTGTCAAAGGGAACGGCAGCGTGCTCTCCGGGGTGTGGCTCTCCTCCATCCACGCACCTTGTAGGCAGGTACTCCCCTCCCCACCACCTCCCTGGCTGTTAATGCAGCATCAGTAACAGGAGGTGGCGTGTTTGGAGAAAGCGTTTCGGCTCGCGTACATTCTGCGCTTTGCTCTCTGAACCAGGCATGACAGCAAAGTGGATTTCTGCTCCAAGAAGTACAGAAGGTGATTGCCAGTGAGATCTGCTCTCTACAGACCTACAGCAATTCTTCCAGAGGCCTCCTCTCCAAATGTGGAATATTTTGTAAGGGATTGACAGCAGTTGCCAAAATCTCTCTGCCCTGAAGCCAGCAAGGTAGGAAAGTTGACAGTGTCCCCTTTGTACGTATAGATACATACAGTCCGTCTGGGGCCTTCATGCGCAGGGAGGAGTGGGGGGGACGCTCACTCTGATGCTTCCCTTTGAAACAACAAAAACAAAACGGACAGACAGACGGACAAACAGCCAGGAATACTACAGAAGAGTGGTGCACAGGCCCAGGGGAGCGCGCGTAGGCTCGCCCCTGAGCGCACCTCAGCGCCGGGAGAGCACAGCCCTCCCACACGCGCACGCACCGCGCTACCACTGGACGCTCCATTTCAGCCAGTGTTGGAGGTCAATCCTTCCTCTCGATACGTAGGCTTTTTTTTTTT
>WHYT01017729.1:25138-61983 GCA_009806455.1 Tetrax tetrax | reverse complement strand
AAATATTTATATATATATTTATATATCCTATTTACAGATATTGCACACCGTCCTCTGGCCTCCTGCATTCCTGCCTGTTAGTGGAAACGTTTCCGTTTCTCTTCTGGATCTGACCCAAAGTCCTGGGACCCGATGCCATTCTGAAGATTTATTAGTGAATCCTTCATCTGCAAGACAAGAAATTTCTCCACTGTGATGCTGCTTCAGAGGTGAGAGCACTTTGGGATTTCCTTCCCCATCAGTGCCTCTTTCTTCCGTGTAAAGTACCGATACCATAATCACCTGGGTTTGGGGAGCTGGGATGTACAAATGGGGACTGAGAAGAGGTGAAAGCCCATTCTCCGAGGTATCAGAGAAGGGGGGCGAGCAGAACGAGCTGTGAGGCGAGCAGCTCTCTCCATAGAGCGCAGCTCTCCTTTGCCACCTGTTCTAGGCAGCCCGGTGTGCAACCGGCTCCTGGGGCAGCGCGTACCGAACCCCCCGGCTCTGCGCTATCGAGGGCCCGCACAGACCGCGTCCTCTTCGTCCATGCAAGCTACGTATGAATCCAGGGTTTGCTTTCCAAACGGGGCTGCCAGCCACTAGATACAAGATGTGCTAATGCAGGTTTTTGGTCCTGTAGAATTCTGTCCTGTGTGGACCCCCCTGAGGTGACAGAGAAGCTGCGGTATCCTGCTACCAGCCCTTGGGACCTGCTGCCCCCCGCCGCGTCAGAAGATGGATCTAAGAGGGGACACACCTGATGGACTACAGGGCAACCAGGTGAGGCTGAAGGACTGGGGGACACAGTGACCCCTCTGTCACAGCACTAACGGGCCGTGCGGTCTCACCTGGTCCAGAAGCATCACCGAGGACTTGATGATCTCACGCCATTTTTGTAGCTCCGAGTCGTGATACTTCTGTTGAGATTCTAGTAACTGGGCCCATTCCGTCTGAGACTGGGGCAACCTGTCAGGCAGAACATGAGCAAGAGTGAATCCAGGGAAACTGAGGTCAAGGGGCAGCACAGGGGAGTTGGGGGCTGTGTAGGTTGTCTATCGGTTTCTGTCTAATCTTTTCACCCTAAAGGGGCAGGTTTTCTTGGGCAGAAGTACATTTACACGTGCTTAGTGTTTTCCTAAATTGGGTACCAATCTTTGTGTGTCTTAACTATGGTAATTAATCAATGGCAAGAGGTGCCCTCTGCAGAAGCTGTTGCAGTGTGGGTGGAACCAAGCGCCCGGTGCTGGGCGGTTTTTGTTTTTCCTAGAGATGCTGTGTCAGTCTGAGTTATTAAAAGCAGCACTGGCTCTCTTTTTAATGGCAGGTATCCATCCCCTCCCAACTCATCCTCCAGAAGAGGAGCAGAATCAGGGCAGATGCAAGCACTCGACGGGAGGATCGGGCAGAAGGTGGAGCGTGGCTGGGCCAAGGTGAGGATAAATCTCAGTCGAGCAGAGCGACGCGAAGGAGCGTGGCGACGAGGAGCGGAGTCAAGGCAGTTGTTAGCGTCGGCAGGAAGGCGCAGCACCCCACTTCTCCTGAGAGGTACGGTTCTTTACTTTTTGCATGCCCCCAGTTAAGCAAGCTACGTTTTGCTACTTTCTAAGGTAGCTAACAAGCCTTTACTGGTTTCTAACACTGCTAAATCCCTTCTTCCAGGCTACAGTAGAGATTTTCAAGCCTCCTTTACGGAAGTCCCAGTGTTAGTGTGAGCTCATCTGCAGCTAGAACTCATTTCTGGGTCAGTTCCTCCTTCCTCCCTGGCACTGTAATGTCAGTCTAACTTGTTCCCCTCTTACCTTAGCAAAGGGGGTGCTGGTGCTGCCCCTGCCAACGCTAACTGCCTTGACTACGCTCCTCACGTCGCTCTGCTCGACTGAGAGTTATCCTCACCTTGGCCCAGCCAAGCTCCACCTCCTGCCTGAGTCCTGGTGATCAGTGCCTCGAGTGCGTGCATCTGCCCTGCTCAGCTGGCTCCAACCCTGGAGATAAAACAAAGAAATGTTAATTAAGCATGACAATAAAAAAACAACACAATGTTTTTAAAATGGACCCATTCCCCATCTTCCAGTAATCCTGGAAGATAAAGCAAGCAAAGTCACTTAATGTATCCATCTATCCATGGGAAAGTAGAGGGGCCACGATGAGGAAAATAATAGTGAAAGCCCATAACATGAGACAAATGATTTAAAAAAATAAAAAAAAATAAAAAAGTCATCATGATGGTAGCAAGTGGCAATGGATGCAAGGGGGTAATTGTCACCACACAGAAGTACAGGCAGAAAGGGGACATTAAGGAGACAAAAACCACCTTTGCAAAGTGGACTTGGGATGTTCTCAACCTCTGAAAACGGAGAGACTACGCAGGCAGGATACCTACATACGTACATAAGCATTTACGTACATCAAAAAGCATTCCCCTAAAAATGCCAGAAGGAATTAAAAACACAAAATTGCTGGCTAACGCTATAAACAAACACGTCCGTGACATCAGGTCACCACGGTAAAAGCTCTCTACCAAAAGTGCTTTGGAAATGCAGCCTGGCAGGCCTGCCCTTGACCTGGACAAGACAGAGGAGTCTGCACAATAAAGACTGATCCCAACAATAAATTCAGTCTGGTGGCAAGCTGTTGGCCCGCTCTCTGCGAAAGGAAATGGTGAAACGCTGCCGTCCAGCCTCTGCGCATCTCAGCACAGTCCAAGTGGACGCTGTACTGAAACAGAATGTCCAAAAAAGCCACCACGTGGTAGACAAAGCAGTGTGACAGTACCTTTCCTGTAGCCGCAGGCCCTGCCACGCTGTGAGCGTCTGCGTAGTATATTCCAACATCCAGAGTTTGTAGAACAGCATCATATTGAGAATAACCAGCAGCACCAGACTGGAAATAAAAACAAAAGCCTGGTTACTAGGAGCACTTCACAGCCCACTGCCTGCCCGTCACACCTGGGAGAACACCCACGGCTTTAAGAAGGTGTCTGGGACCCAGGTCCAGGCTTTACGCGCGTGGGAATTTAATCTGAGTAAGGGCCAGGTGATCAGAATGCAAAACTTCACCTGATGGGAGAAATGTGTGAGCAAGGGGGGTGGACAGACAGAAAGAGGGGGGAGACAGGTCTGATAAGTGAATGTGCTGAATGTGGAGAAACAGAGGGAAACGGGAGAGCAAAGAGGTAAAAAAAAAAGAGAGAGACAGTACCTGAAACAGATCCTAATGGGAGCAGGGAAGAGAAAAGACGGAGTAGCTGCAGGTTAGAAACAGGCTGACACAGAACAGGAGAACCTGGGCTGGGCAGGGGAGGCTCAGAGTGCAGAAGATACATGCGAGGATAGGCAGGAAGAAAGGAACAGCGGGAAGAGAGGGAAGAAGGACAGACAAGTAACCGTGTGCCTGCAATTAGTGGTGAAATTTGCTCAGCAGAGGTGAGCTGCGTGGCTCTTGCGACAAGCCCAAAGCGTGCCCGTGCAGGGCACTGCCTGACACGGGAATGCACGTTGCAGCCTGCCTGCATCCAGCCGTTCCCACTCCCACCACACCTGGCGACGGGAACCCCGCAAACCAGCGCTTTCACCGGACACCGTACGGCTCCTCTCGCCCCCCCACCAGCCACGCTCGGGGAATCGATTCCAAAATACCAGGCTCGTGCCTGTCTCTGGATAGCACAGCTATTTTGCTGGAAGAATGGCCCACTATCACCCAGTTCAGGCAGGGGGCAACTGGCCAGAAGAGTACTCCGAAAACACGCAGGGCGCTCTGACCACACTAAGCTAAGCTAGCAGCCTGTCAGGAGAGAGCGTCAAAGCTTTTGCGCCCTCCTAACCAAAGTTTTAATTGCGTCTCACCTGTCCGGATGCAGGAGACAACGCGAGGCTATCGGCTCATCGTGCCGTTACTTTACGTGACCTTACTTTATTGCAGCAACAACAGCTGGGCTGCTGCTGCAAAGCTCTGCAGTCTTTATCCCCACTGGGAAAAGGAAATGCAATTGGAAAAGTAACCTCCATCTACAAATCTCTGTTTCCTCCCACCTCACTAAATTCCGCTGTTCCTCCAGGGTTAACGGTATGCTTCCCTTTCCCTAAGGGAGGAAAAAAAACCTGCCGTACCTGGATCGCTCCTTTAGACCTGCCCGGCGACGCGCGAGGGGCCCGCACGCAGCTCGCTTTGAGCGCACACCTAGCCAAGCCCAAGACTAGCCACTGGGAAAGGTGGTGGCAGAAAAGGGACCCAAACCATAGCTAGTGTGCTGCTGAACTATGAAATCATGCCAATCTCTCTTGCTTCACGTGTTTCTATTCTTGTTTTGCAGAAACCGCCTCTGAACGGTCCCGCGTCTTTCTGAGATGGAACCCCTTGTCAAAACCGCTGCCCAGGACCAGACCAGAGGAGAGAAGCACCAGAGGGACTCCTGACATACACTGAGCCCTGCTCTGACAGCTCAGTAACATCTCTCGTGACAACAGCTAGTTTGTCTGCAGATTACATTAAATGGCTTATTTTAAATAAAAAAAAAAAAAAAAATCACCACAGTTTCTAGATGTCATTGAAAATCTCTCAATTGAGTCCCTGAAATAAAGACAACTATTTCTGCCTGTTGGATTTCTTCTATTGACCACCCTCTCTCCTTGCCCCTATCAGCGTGTCCCAGACAGTAGAGCTAACGTACATCTATTTATTACTCCTAGAACCATGCAGGTCTGCGAAGCCTGTGTTTGGTTAAAACAAGGCCAAAACTGAAGGGGAAGGACAGATTTTTCATAAAATAAGATCCAGAAGTTACTGAGCCGGATCAGTGGCCACCCAAGTGCTGGCAAAAGCTGAGATCAAGCCACGCAAAACAGCTGATGGGGCATTTAGGGGACATTTTAATTCATTCTTTTTTGCCTGTCATTGCTTTTCTCTCCTCTGTGCTGCACAAAGTTTGGGACCGGAGAGGACTACGACAGAGAAAAAACTGGCACAGCGGAGCACAGAACACCAAAACCACAAAATGACCAAAGTTGTTAAAGACTAACTGTGAAGGAAAGCAAAAAAAAAAAATCACTTACACAAAACTGATGACAAGGAGCAGCTTGGAGACACTCTGCAGATGGAAGCCGCTGGGGCTCTCCTCAGGGATGTGCCGTGTCTGAGTGGAACCTAGGGAGAGAGAGGTGTTCAGGTAGGAATGCTGTCTGACAGGGAAGGCAATCCTTTTCCCTCTACCCACTCCTCCCTCTCACTCAATCACAATACATCCTCCGCCCCCGGAAAGCTCCGGCCTCTCTTCCCACTAACCCTCCCCAAACAAAGGGGTTTTTCTCCAGAGGGACCCAGCTCTCCATTCCCAAGCGTGAGGGGTCTGCAGTTCCTTACCTGCCACGTGCTTGATTCGATGCGCAACCTCCTCATCCGTGGGGGTGGTGACGGGACTCAGCACCTCCTCCAAGTGCGGTACCCGCAGGTGGGCGTGGGCCCGTTTCCTGCGGCGTACGGTCGATTGCTTGCTCACTTTCTCTTTGGGGGATTGTCTGTGGACCTCAGCCAGGTACGCGCTCTCCGTTTTGGTCAGTTCACTCTCTGCAGAGACAGCAAGGGAAGGCATTGAATACAAGTGGCACTGGCCTTAGACTTAAGCCCTCTAATGGCCCGGCTGCCGGGCCAAACAAGTCAGCAGGGAGGACGTGCCAGAGGACACTACACATCCCTCACACCTTTTGCCAAACTCTGACCCCAGACTGCTCACGCGCCTGCCAGAGGGCAGGGTTTGATGACCTGATTAATTCCAGCAAGTGCTACCAACACTGTGCCAATAACTTTGGCTGGCCCCTCTCAGAAGCCCCTCCGAGGTCGGATCCCTGGCAGCAGGCATCGCTGTCATGCTGCCCACTTGCAGGGAGGCACACACAAACCACGGAAGGTGACAGCTCCAGTCATTGCCACTCACCCAAATGACGGAAATAATCCTCTAGGCCACTCCAAAAATTCTTCTCAATGAAGGATTTCACCAGCCCCCAAGGCTGTTTCCTGTAACGTAACTCTGTGGAAACCCTGTGTGAAGAAAGGAAAGTCATTCTCCACTTTTGCTTCTGGAGGCGATGTCAGTTCACAACCCTTTGTCCATGTGAGTATGAGCAATAATCATGCACATGGGTATTTCTGGAATGGTCTCAGCCCTTTGTGTTTCTTGAGGAGAAGCATTGCATGAAAAGTCCTTCCAAAGGCAGTGGAAGGATGGCCTCAAGAGAACCTCCCCTGAGAGGACCCCCGAGACCTTTGTCCACGTGGCTGGCGGACATTTAGATTACTTGCTGACGTCCAACACAAAAGCCTATAGCTTTCCCTGGTACCAAATTCCTCTGCTTGTCCCCCCAAGTGCGCCTCAGGCGCAGTCCCCGGAAGCGTGTCCTGTTGCTTATCACACACAGCTGACTGCGTGTGACAACTGGCCCTGCGAACCACTGCTTCCAAGAAGCGGGCAAGAAAAGTCTGTAAACCCTCTCCCCAACCCCTTCTAACACACCCAACAGCAGGACTCCCACCAAAAAGTGACTTTTGGTCGTCCGTAAAGCTCTTTATCCCACAAGAAGTGTACCTGAGTCGGCTTTTGTTTCTGGCAACACGAGTCAACGTGTAGCGGTTAATGGTGTAGAAATAATCATGGTAGGGGACGTCGTGAGTTAGCACCTCTGCATCTATGACATAGCACTCGCTTTCTTGGCTGGCTTTGTACATTGTCTGCATAAAAGACAGCATGCAAGGCAACTATTAGTCTGGTTAGAACGCGGCTTCGATAGATCGGCACCTTCGCCAGCACGTGCCAAAAACAGCTCTGCCACAGATAGGAGACCACGCCCCATCTCTGCAATTTCTCTGCGAACGGCTCCCCTGTAAGGGAAGGCATACCCGAGAAAACCAAGCCTTTCGCTCAGATGTTTCCCAAGGGCGTATTTCGAAAGGGGCGTTCAGTTCCAGCAGCTCAACCGCCAGCATTTTGTGTCAGAGACGTAGCCACGGACACCGCCGTGTGAGGACCAGGTCTTTGGGACCTTTGAGAGCGTCACCTCGTCTCACTAAACTGATGTCTGCTTGTCAGGGAGTGATGTGATCTAAACTCAGAGGTGGCTCTGCTTTGAGCAGAGGTCCTTTCTAGTGTAAATTACTCTGTGATTCTAAACACCACAAAAACATGTCAATTCCTTCTTTTAAGCACTTCTGACAGAGTTAACTGCAGATCCATTTCCAAAAGTATGGCTTTTCTATTTCCACTTACCTCTGCAGCAAGCGCGCCTCGCTGGCTGACCCCAGGCTCAGAATAAAACAGGCTACACCCTCGCTTGCCTGAAAGCGTACTGTTCCCTTTGCTCTCCCCTTTTCTTTCTCTTCTGTGCTCACAGGCTTGGCTTCTGAACAGCACACTTCATCCCATCCTTTCAAGGCACACCTTGCCGCTGGGATTCTCCTCTCCCTGAAACGCAATGCTCAGACACCCCACTTCCTTGGCTCCCACTTAGCATTCCCTCAGGCTAACTCTCAGTATTTACCTGGGGCCAGTTGAACAGATCTTGGGTCACAGGAGGAGGTTTGCTTTTCTTCCCTCTCTAGCTGCAGCCCCTACTAGATACGGCTAGCCTGGCTCTACCCTCCTCCTTTCCAGATGCTCCTCTGGTCAGAATGACTGACCAGATAGTATCTGCCTTTCTTGTGCCCTGCACAAGAATATCATTTGCTGGACTGACCACAGCTCAAAACCACCAGTACAGGTGGCAAACACAGTTGTTAGAATGTGCTGGCTGGTTTACAAACTCATCAGCTTTCGCTGGAAAATTTACAGCCCTTTCCTTGCAATGCAAACCAGTGCGGGCGTAAGATTAGCTATTCACATTTACAGTGATACTGGGTAGCAAGTTAATACAAGAAAAATGTATAAAGGGACATGGATAGGCAGAATAAAAACATGCAAAGCAGCATGGCCAAGACAAGAAAATAAACCACAGATCTGTTTCTGCAAAGCAGTACACCCCGGCTCCCCTTTCACACACCTGCGTCTCCGTGACAGTGGCAGTTTTGGGGGCCAGAGGGTTGGTGAGGGTAATGGTATACAAGATCACCCTGGTCTGATTGCCGTTTTCTTCCTTCTTCCAGGGATGAAAGATAATATCTGAGAGGAAAAAACAATATTCCATTCAGGTATCTGGAGAGAGATCGCGGGTCAGTTCCCTAGGGAAAGGCATAGTCACATCACCAAGCTCAGGACAGTTTTTCCTTCCCCTCGGAGAGCTTGGCTGCAGAAGCACTGAGCATGAAAGAAAGGTCTCCTGCACTACACGTGAACACTTTCCCCTCTTTCAAGCGCAGGGAAAGGGGGAGAGGCTGAGGACACATCTCCTTCAGCACACCTCCACTCACAGGAAAAGGAGTTACAGGGAAAAGAGGGACACTCTGCATCATCAACTGCACAGTCCGTGCCACTGCCTGGTGTGCAGCTCCAAGAGCTTTTCCCCACACTGCTCAGCCTTGAACACAGGATCAGGCCTTAGCTGACGTTAAAAAAAAAAAATCAAAGAGTCTGCTTCTCCCATAAACCCAGATCCAGCTCTCAGAAAATAAAACTCGATAGCCAAACAACCCCGGTTCTGCCTCTTTCAATTACTGTCAGTACAGACTCCAGCTGTTCCCAGCTCTACTCAGAATATCACCCTAAGCCAAAGTTACCCCTCCGAGGCACGTGCTGAGACCTTCCTTCTGCAGCCGGCCCCTGCACCTCGCAGGGAACGCAGCCCCCGCCGACAGTGAGCGGGCTTTGCCAGCAGCAGCTTACCAGAGAACCGCCGCTGTTCCATGAAGTCCCTCTGGAACTGCGAGTCCGTGAAAAGCAAGTCATACAGTTTGTCCACGCTGAAGTTGAACACTTCGTTCACGTACTGACGGCCGTTCAGATCCTCATAAAAGGCCTGGACTTCACCTGTTGGGAAACAGGCCCACAAGCCCCAGCCGTGACCCCTCTGCCAATATCAGAGGCTGTGCTTTCACAGTGCCAGGACCTTAGTATTTTATTTTGTGAGGAAGGAACCCAAAGGAGGTACTTCTAACCCTTTTCCTCCACTGATCCCAGGACAATGTAGTTGGAATGTCAGAAAGGGTAATTAACTACATAGGTTATTTTAGGGACATTCTTCAAATAACCCACACAGTCACCTTCTGCAGCCCAGGATGGGAATGCTTTGCATTTTCCGAACTCTTACCGTGCAGAAAAGGAGGGCAGTATTTGCCACTCCAGTCCGTCACCGGAAAGGACGGGAGGAGGCTGAAAACCACACCGACAGAACAGCCCTTCCCTGCGTACCTTCATCATGGGTCTCTGAGGAGTCGCTGAGCTCAGTGGGAATGTCTTCGTTGTCATTGAAGTCTAGGGAAGGGGAGTTCACAGGGCCAATGATCTCTATCTTCTCTCCCATTATATTTGCAATGCCGAGGTCTTTTTCCACAGGACTCTCCACCACCGCCTCCTCCTCTTCTGGTAGCACTCCATCAAACTGCAGCAAGGAGAGAGCACAATGAGGGCAAGACCAGCACCTGGAAAACTTTACATTTGTGGGTCAGTTTTCGTATCTTTGAACATTTGTTCCTGACGTGCCTGGAAATTAAATAACAGAGATAGGAGGAACGTTACCATACAGTGTTTGTAACTATTAGATCACCTCCTCTCAAAGAAGCACGTACGGTTCAAGCTTGGGACGTATAAAAGGCACACAAACAGTACTGGTTTTACCCCTGAACAAGCTAGAAAAATCTGAGGTTGTACCTAAACAAGGTCTGCTCTACCTTAACACTGTGAGGGCACGCTGCTTCCTAGGGAATAACTGAGGGCACAGAAGAAATTATAACCCTTTTATCTCAAACACTCCCTTTCTTTTCACCTAAAAGTACAGAAAGGAAAATGCCCTTGCTGCTGAGAGTCCCAGTTTACTGCTTTCAGGACAGGCACGCTTTGCTCACTTTTTCTTGGGCAAATGCCACGCTCACAGATATCACTGACTCGAGGACTGCGGTCAGCCGCAGGGTGAACAGTTACCTCCTACGCTGAAGGACTACCAGCTGGGTCCCAGAGAAAAGGACTACTGCTCTCTCTGACACAGAACACCACCACTTACGGAGGCTGGCGCTTCACTGCTTCCCGTAGATGTCAAAGTGCTGGCAGTGACAGATTTCTTTGGCAGCTGAGGGCTAGCTTCTGGCTTGGCCTCCATGCTGCTTTTCGAGGAGCTGTCGTTGACTTCATTCTCTTCCACGGGGATTTCTTCACAGTAGCTGAGACGCCACAGAGAACACAGGTTTTTATGTTTACCCCTCTCAGTACAGCTACAACTGGACACACAGAGCAAGCAAGAATACTTCTATGAGGTTTCCAGTCTGACCAGAAGCGGAAATGGCTCAGTGCAGGGAAGATCAAGCCCAAACTTTTCAAGTTTTTATACAGAGACTGACAAGCATCAGCACTTTCTGACCATGTAACACACTGGGCTGGTGTGTGACTGGGCTGCTTTGGCATTTACAGAATGGCTCATCTAGCTCAGCAAGTAGAGAGGCAGGCATTTCAGTCCCTACCAGCTTACCCGAGGAAATGGCACGCTTTTAGACATTAGACATTTAAGGGCAAATATTTGGCCAGAACCCAGAATCTCTCACCAGGGACAAGCAGCAATTTTGAGGTACGCAATATATCAGGACTCCTGCTCTCCTGAGGCCATCTTTTCTTCATCACAGGCAGATTCTACTCCTCCTCACTCACCCCATTGTGTTGAAGTCATCATCAGGAGGCACGTAGTCTTCATCATCACTGGTCAGACCCAGCTCATTCCCATAACACTGGTGGACAAAGTGCCAGAGCTCCTTTGGACACAGAGGCTAAAAAAGGGAACACAGAACAACACACATTTTCACCTGAGAACACTAAACTAGAACGCATTTTTGGAACTACCAGGACTATTACATTCCTTGCCCTGAAAGGAGAAGCGAGAGTTTCTGACACAGCCTCCGACGGGAGGTGAGAGCCTTCCGACGGGCTCACCTCTTCCGAATTCCGGTGATGCAGGAGAACTTGTGATTAAACTACGTGGTACAGGGACGAAAGGGGATGGATTTTCACCCATGAGAAATTTACAACAAATGACAAAGATTTCTTGGTAGTGAGGGAAAACAAATCTAGTGAACTTTTTCTGAGCTGCTAGCTTGAAATTCTTCCCATAGTCACTGCATGGGATAAGGCAAGAAATTTTTAACGCAGCAATCAAAAGCACGGAAAAACACTCAAATGAGAAAGCTTTATCCAGAAAAATGTCTAACTTTGTTTCACCTTCCTCCCACATCCACTCTAATTCACATGTCTTATCAGGAAAAACGAGCGAGGCTCTTTCTCCCTCTCTCCTGCCAGGCGTGGATCCTACATTTGGAAAAAGAGCTCTGGAAGCGTTTCCTGCCTTTATCACGCCACGTCTCAGTTCCCGTTTGCTTTGACCTTGAAATGAAGGGCACTGAATTTTGTTAGGAACTTCAAAAGGCCGATCAAATTACAGCATATGGTAGGAACACAAGCTGCCCAACGCAAAGCGATCCTTTTGCACACTAAATACTACCCCGATTTTCAGGACAGGGTATTCTGGGTGCTTGATGACTCAAGCCTTCCACTATGGTACAAACTCAAGCCAGAACATCTCAAAGTGCAACATCTCTGTGTGTGCAAGGTACATGAAAAGAATTCCATGTGAAAAGAGAGAATTGCACCTGCAGTCACGTCCCTGCTCTGTCTAAACACATGTGCTTACTGTCCTTACGTCTTTTTGGGCACAGACATCAGTCACAGCTATTATGCTTCTGCACATACTCATCACCTCCCCTTCATCCCACCCCAACATCGAGGTGCCGCTCTCTGTACCTTGTCAAGAAGAGCGTTCTGCCAGAGTCTGAACATCATCATGTACGTCCTGTCTCGAGCCCCAAAGGAAGTAAAAAAGTGCTGTATGGGAAGAGATGGAGACATAAATCAGTTCAGAAAAGGCCTAAAAAAGGGAAGAAGAAGAGAAGAAGCAGCTCCTGGGCACAGGCTGAACTCACGGGTGCCTCTCACCCAAGGGAGTAAGTCTGAGCACAGAAACAGCTCCGTCAGAGATGTGCTGCTACGTAACCCACACCTTCTACCTGGCCCCACACCCCACGTACGAGCTACACGTGTTCCAGACTCCGCTCAAGCCCAAGCTCTGCACCCAGCCCCTTTTCCCTTGGTGCTTTCTCCCAGGCCTCAGGTAGCACAAGCAGTTTGGAAAAATCCCGCGACACGCTGCTACTCCCCTGCCCCGACAGCCAAAAGGGGGGGAAGGTGGAGGCTTCAAGGATGTACCTTTTCAGTGTCAGTGCAAACTTGGATGGCATTAGGAATGAGCCGTGCTGTTTTTTCCTTGGTCATCGAGCAGATATCCTTCAAGCGAACGGTCAGCTACAGTCAGAGCCATGCAGAAAGGGGAAGGCAGAAAAAGAACACAGGTAAAGAGAGACACTGATGAGAAAGACAACGGAAAGAGTGCTTTTAAAGCAAGGTCAGCAAATACGCTGACAGAAAACACATGCTCAGCGCGGCAGCCTGACGGCCTTACCAGTGTCTCCCAACGGAAGATGTTGCTGTAAAAGCAGATCCAGTTTTCAGAGAGGTAGAGGCGGCCCTGCAGGAGAATGTCTCTCTGTAGCGCACATGAGTAATCTGTGGGAGGACAACAGAGGGTCATTTAGGAGCACCAAAAGCAGAAGACAGGACGGCCTAAAGGTGAGGGTAAGCAGCAGCATCAAGAGAAGCAGCTGCTCGACACAACCCTGCAGAAAGTCAAAGGCAGGGCCAGAAGGAACAGAGCCACAGCTGCTGCTCTGTCCACTGTGATTCCTCCCCAGGGCACACCACAGAAAATCTCGCACTGCCTGATGATCTTGCCTTGTTAGCTGATCATTCTGTAGCATCCTACGGACTGCTTCGCCTTCTAGGGCGCCATTGTTCCTTTCTCTCCCGGTTTAGGCATCCTAAACCATTTCTGTTCCTCTGTGATGTGCATATTTTACCAGTATGAGACATGGTATGAGATCATCGGTTATGTAAGATGAAAGAACAGATGCGATGCGCTAGGCAGTCGCTAATCAGCTGCGAGGCCAAAGCCTAAATGCGTATGGGAAGGGCAGTCATGTGTGAGCAGGGAGCTCCAGGGATGTCAGAAAAGAAGGACGCTCAGTGGTACGCATGTTGAGACATGCAACCCTGCTCAAACGAGGAAAGAGCTCAAACACTAACACACTGACAGGTTTTGGGGGAGCACTGTGCAGGAAAACACGCTCCTCAAATCAGGCAGGCACAGAGCCGTGGCTGATACAAATCAGCATCACTCTCCCTGAAGCAAAACAAATTAAATCCATTAGAAATGGTGAGGAGGGGTTCCATCTGTGCACAAGACAGACACAACAGGCTTGCTCCTTGGTGGCAGGCTCTTTGAAGAAGAAAAAACTGCATGCATGAGTGCTGGATTTCCTCCCCAGGCCACGGCCAGCACTGCACTACGGGGCTGACCTTACCTACGATGAGGCGCTCCGTGTCAGGAAGCTGCTTGAAGAGTTTCCTGAAATCTTCATTTCGTTGTTTGTACGTTGGACTCAATACCTGCAAATAACAGAGCGCCTGTTAAAGAGAGGGGCAGGCGTGAGTACAGAGCAATGGAGCGGGAAAACGGGAACACCTTGGTAAGGAGAAGAGGGATCAGATGCACTAACGAAGTATGAGGCCAGGAGCTCCCATTCCGGCAGACACACAGATGGGAGGATTTGGGATTTAGTGCATTAAGTGAGAAGAAGAGGAGAACCTGATTTGGAAGAGCAAGTACAGAGTAGAAGGGCTGTACCCGTATCTGCTAGACAGCAAAACAGAATTGCGTGGCAGCTGTGGCCACAGGAGAAATCTCTTTTCCTGCAACCCCAGACTGCGCAAGGTGCGCCACGTGCTTTGTTTGCAAGGCATCGGTTAGCCGCCAGTCCCCACCTCTCCCAGTAACAGCATGGCAACGCCAAAAAATAGGGGGTTTAGTACAGCTGCAGGCCTGCCGGGGAGCCCCAACGATCCCCGTGATCAAGAGCTCAGGAATAACGCAGTCAGAGCCAGAACACCTTCTGAAGGCAGTTGGCCAAAACAGAGGCAGGCGCAAATTTAAGAGGCCCATACCTCCCATCTAGTAGATCATGTTCTTTCTCCCACAAATTAGCCCTACAAAATTGTCAAATGCTGTCAAATCAAAAAAGGAAATACAGACACTTCCTCCCCAAAGCATTCCCTCTTCCTTACACCAATTCAACAAACCACAAACAATATTTTTTAACATCAACTCGGCACTTCAGATATTTCCTCCAGTCCTCTGGGCCCAAAAGAAAGTATCTTATCTGAAGTATCTTATCTTTATCTGAATAAAATCTGCTAACCAGCAGATGACAGAAATAGGAATTCTACTCACCAAACTTCTAGCCTGAACATCTGGAAAAGATCTTGGCCAGAGATGGGCTCCAGCAAGAGCCCAAGCCCAAGATTTCCTGGGATAAGCAGACAAGATGGGAAAGGAGGGAGCAATAGAGATTAAAACCAGCTCTGAGCTTCGGGTCCAATGCATCACAGCAACCCAGCTTAACAGCACAATTTCCATGTAGAGAGGGGCTCCGCTCCCTTCCCGCCGTAAGGGATGTTCTGATCTGTCTAAACCCACAACAGACGCTCCTGCTCAGCGCCAGAACTTCTGTTACCGTGACAAACAGTTCAGTTTAGAGACACTCACAGCTGGAACTTCGTCCGATCCATAGCTGACATTCTCTTGCGATAACTCGACAAGCCCCTCCAGGTCCCACAGCAGACACGGCAGTTCTGGATCCAGCACAAGATCCCAGAGAGCCCCACACTCCAGCAAGGAATCCATGCTGTTCCCTCAGCGCTCGTACGGCTCCCCGCGTTCTCAGTCAAACTCTGTTTTTCCTGTTCCTGCTGTCACCGCTTCTTGTTTAGATTCCAAGTTGAAAGAGAGACAGCAACTTGGCAGGAGTTTATGTGCCTTCCCCTACTTTCCTGCTCGCATTCAGGTCCTCTGCCCTCGCAGCCTCTGTAGATCCGAGAGAGGATTCGCCTTCCAGAGGGCTTTGAGAAAGTGGCTCATTAGGGTAAGCGCGCTGGCGGGCAACCTTTGTGTTCTTCTGCTCAGTCTCACCGCCTCCGTGCTGCGGGCATCCCTTACAGCAGCACGGCAAACGTGCCGGCAGCCTGAGCGGTCCCAGGCAGGTCCGCGCGACCCATCTTCACCTCCCGACCGAGGTCGGACGGCCAGGACTGCCAGAGCTAACCCCCGAGATGGCTCCCACCGCCAGGACCCCACCGGACCAGCCGTAATTCACAGATCTAGCCGCGCTTTTCCAGGCTGGGAAACAGCTCAGACACTTCAGCTGCTTTTTTTCCTTCCCCTTTGAAACCAGAAACGCAGTTATTCCTTCAGCGCCCGCCTCAGGCTCTCCTCTCCAGTCCCTCTCCGCTCTGAAAGGCAGCTTCGGTCTCTGTTAATATTTCTCATGGAAGGAGCGGGTGGGGAAGATAACCAAAATGACTCGCACATGCTTTAAGTTACCGTAGCTGGGTAACTCCGTCGGCCAATGCCCTGCAGTAACCCGGGCTCAGCCCAGCCTCCCAGCAGATGTTTCCTGTAATGGAAAGTTGCTGGACAGAGCGTGCTGGGGGAGGCGCAAGGGGAGTAAGGAGAGACCGGTTGGAAGAGTAAAGCTGTGAGGATTCAGCCATGTGAGACCCACACTGTTAGAAATCTTAAGGGCTCCACTACTCCTGTATAACCCTCCCAAAAATCAGAGGTCTTTCTAGGTTTCATTCATTAGTCGGGTCACTTTGGAAACGAAGGACAAGGGCTTCCTTCAGGCTCCGGCAGCCAGGAAGATTGCCTGGAGCACTGGAACTCCCTGTATCTCTCTGCCCCGAGCCCCTGTCTCTCCATCTCTCTGCTCAAGTGTAGAAATGCACAGGGAAACGTCCACACCACGACACCAGCGCTGCTCAGTCATGATGCCGAGTCTGCGGAAACAAGCATACTGAGGTAAAATCCTCATTCTTCCTAACAAACTGGGCACAAAGATCTCAAAAAAAAAAATCAAAACCAAAATCAAACAAAAAGAAATCCCACCACCTCAAAAAACCCCACGCAAGACTCTGCAAAGCCACTGCCTCATTGCAGGGCCAGCGACCGCAGTTTGCTCGCTGACAGGAAGAGCTGACAAGCGCTCTGTCACTCGGAGGCACCACAAAAGCATTGCTGGTGCTAGACAACACACCAGTCTCTCCGTTTAGCCCCGTCAGAAGGAAGCAGGACCTCCATCTACCACCCCCAAGATGATATAAACAAAACTTCTGTAGCCTGGGGAGGACAAAGAATCAGGATTACAGACATCTGTGAGGTACCCGCATTGCTTTACTGAATGGCCATCCTTGCTGGAAATTTCTTACGGGATTACTTCCAAAAAACCCACAATCACTAGGATGCTTCTGTCTCCACACACGCCCACCTCCCTCTGCAGAGAAGAACGGCACAAGCCATCAGAAGAGCTAACCCAGAGGTGGAGACAGCAAACATTAACTCTACTGCAAACAGAGCGAGACGGGACAGGATGGCACTGCGGAGGGCGGAGGGAAGAGGCTTGGTGGGGAAAACAGGGATAAACCGGTGACTCCTCGTAGTACAATCTCTCTGTTAACACACAAACACATCCTCTGACAGAAATTTAAAGCGACTGTTGCTGGGGGATGGGACGGGACAGGGAAGTCTCACAACACAAGAACTGAGGAAGGTCCGGCACAGAAAACAGGTGAGGAGGAGAGACGGCAACGGCAAGAGGCAGAGAGAAAGGGGGGAAGGAAAATCTTCTCCAATTTCTGTGACTGATGGACTTGCTCTTAACTCTTCAGGGAAGATTTACATTCCTTCTGGACAGAACAGGAAAACTACTGCAAAGGAACAGAACACATTCCCTGCTTGTGTGGGAGAGTTTAGACCCCACTGACAGCACGACTGCTATGCTGGCCACCTGTCCCACAGCGGTTCCTCCAAACTGCGTCTGGTCTCTCGGGTTTTTTCCTCTTTATCTTTTAGTTTTCCCTCTTAAAAGTGAACAAACAGCACAGGAAGAAGCTTTCTCTGGCCATCTGGGGTAGAAAGTGGATTTGAATTCATCATCACATGAGCTTGCACCAAAAGCTCACTTCTAATTCAGTGCCTCTACACCACAGTAACTGTGCCAGGACCGATAATCCAAACAGCTCAAATCATGGAAAATCTGAAGGGAATTGCCCATGAAAAAATACCTGAAAGACATTGCTCCAGAAATAGTCTGACAAAATGGTTCCTAGAACTTAAGACGATTGCACTGAGAAAAAGGCTGTTCAGCACCTTGCTAACTCATCATTGGCCTGATTTTTTGCAATAAATCATAAAAATATATGATTGCTGTTGCTGAATCAGACTCAGGCTGCCACCAACGGGAAAGTTGTGTCTGATGTTTTCCCTAAAATAATGCATGATTTCTCTCTGTCTTTACTCTTTCCAGCAGCTGACTTTCCCCCTCCACTCTAGTAGCTAGGAGGCCTCCAAGAGGGTGCTGCAAGAAAAAAAAAAAAGCACACCGAGACCAGCAAGGCCGATTTCCTATAGGGTTCAGACTTAAGAACATTGTTCATGCAAGCCTTTCTAAAAGGTCTCCATAAAGAAAGGCCACACGCTTGGAAATGAGGGCCTTCACCCGAAGCCCAGAGAGAAGAAGAACAAAGGAGACAGCTTTTGGCAGCAAATATCTTCAGTTTGTCTCTACTTTTAATGACATCTGCTGGGTGACAAATTCCCTCTGCCAACTTGCGGAATTCCTGCCACTCCCATGGCCAACGCCACTTCATCCTTCATGTCATCAGGGAAGTGAAACACAAATTTCCCACCTCTCTAAGCACAGCAGGTCTACACGGTAAGTCACGTCGCTATTTCAGTAGACAAAATTACGGAGAAAGTTTGATTCTTTTTTCATTAGAATAATAAATTAATTAACAATAATTCAACATGCACACACAGAAGTACAAAGCAGACACACGCAAACGGCATCCTGATGGCTAAACACAGTCGGGTTGGGCCTAAACCACAAATGGAGTTTCACTCCGCAGGAGTAGCAGTTCTTCTACACCGGAGTCTCCGTGTCTGCAACTCCTCACTAAAGGCACGAGAAACACCTCAGGGACTTCTTCTTTCCGCTGCTAGTGAACTCAGCAGCGATGGTCTGCTCTTCCACTGTGAGGATATGAACACAAAGCAAGCCCCGTGCGGTTGAGTATTTTATTCTCCAACTGGTCTTTTCTAAACCTGACAGTGCTGGACCAGTTTGCTTTGTCCTCTGGAAAGCAAAGCAGAGAAAACATACCAAGACCAAGGAAGGGCAGATCTGCCAAACCAATTCATGACCTCGGTTCACCCCTTTTCTCCCACTTCTCAACCTGGCAGGGATGTCAATCCCAAAAAGCACTGGTAGGACCAAAAGGAGAACACACAAGGTGAGAGAAGTTGGTAGGAAGAAGTAGAGAAAAAGGAATCCAGGAGAGGGGAAAGGAAGGGTTCCAACTGGCAAAGAGGAACGCAGCGCTACAAGGACAAAAAGACCAGTTAAAAGCAGCAAAAACTGAAGTCATCTTAGAAAACTGACACTGACCACCGATGCTCCAGGGATCTTTGAGGACTGTGTGCTTTTTGACACAAGGACTATATTTTTGGTTTGTGTTTGCACAGAGCCTGGCACTCAGGGCTGCTGAACCGACACAAAGAACAACGTGGAGGGTGTTTGCTCTGAGCATCGCGAAGTTGACAAAAAATCAAAGTGGGGGAAAGTGAGTAAAGGAAATTTACTGTAAGGCTTTGTGAAGGGGTAGCCTCCACACATTCATTTCTACAGCTGCTCTCAGTGGGGAAAGGAACAGAAGAATCAGAATGGTCCAAATGCCAGAAAAATCCTGCCTGGAAGGAGCTGGCAAAGAAGGGAAACTGTCTCAAGGAGATGCATTAGCAAATACTTAATGGTAGTAACACTGTCAAGTAGGATTGACTGCCTTCCTGGAGTTTGTATTTCTACATTGCTGCTTTTATCTGGCCAGAATGTCTCTACTAAGTAGAACATGGTTTTGTTTTGTTTTCTAAAGGAAAATAATTGGGAGGGAAACCACAGAAAAATGCAGCCAGTGCTTACTCTCCGGATGTACTGTCTCTCATGCTGAAAATATATGGAGGAAAAACAAGAGAACAGAAATGTAAGATAGAGAAGACATGAAAACACAAGAGAGCCACAGAAGCAGACCACAGCCAAGCATCATGCAGCAGGGTACGGATCTCAGCAGCTACAGTCAGAAGCAGCTCTTGTGTCACCTTCAGCCCTGGCCACAGACCCACGTTTTTGCAGTAACCTGCTTGGGGCCGTGCATCTGCCCAAACCGCCATCGCCTCTACGCTTCCCTCTGCTTCTGCGACCGTGTAATTTCCTGCCCTGGCTGCCAGGCTGGTGCTGATTATATACAGCAAGGAAATAAGTCTGCCTCTCACGCCTCTGTCAAATCTGACCACGCTGCATCAGCCAAAATCACTGGGTCTACAGTCTCAGGCTGCAGGAAGGTAGGAAGTGTTGCTGAACACGGAACGACTGCTGCATTTGCCCACAAAATCACAGAACGTCTGGTTTCTACCTCAGCGTGCTCGAGGGGTAGGGGTTCAGCTGTACAAAGGTGACATCAGTTGTGGAAATCTGCCCACCATCAGCTTTGTACTGAAAGCACCGCCACTTGTGCTTGCAGAATGAAAATACAATCAAGGCAAAAGCAAAAGGAGGTTTGGTTTTTTGGGGAGTCAACAGAAAATAACTCCTCTCTTGCCCCACACCACCCTGAGAGATGCAAAGGGTTTGCACGGTGGCAGCTCTGCTCATCACCACATCAGGACCAACTCTGCTGGGAAACTGGAAGGTACAGGATGTGGAGATCACCAGAAGAGTGACTGAAAAGACAAAGCCTTTGCTCTCTGTCTCTGGCATCCTTTCCCTCAGGATGATGGTCCTTCCTTTGCCAGCTCTGAGCCACTTCCACCTCCTCTTTTCGGAAATGGTCAGCATGCCCCAGTGCCACTGCAAAGCCCCTTTGCACCTTCCCCCCCGCCCCGGTACCCAGCCCGTATTCACCCAGGGACAAGAGAAACTGGAGTACTTACATTATACCAACTCTGGCTTTTCTGTAAGGACAAAATAAAAGAGAAGCATTAGTTAGCACAGAGATCTTAGGATCAAAAAGAAAGATGGACAGAGAAAGTAGGTCCAATCTGGTTTGTATAATTAGTGAAGTGAAAGTGGGATTAAACAGAAGATTTCCGTGGGTTTCACAGTGTGGTCTAACACAGTTATTTCCAGTTACAGGAACAAAGAACAAATCCATAATAGGAAATGATTCAGGCCAACGTGTGCGTGTCCACATGCACGCACACACGCACAAACTCACGCACGCGTGCTGCCATAACCATTTTTGCAGAACAGCAGCGCCCGCTAGCAACGGAGGAGCTCATCATAACCACTGCCAGCCATTTCTTTTCAAGGCTTCATTCTTCCACATCTACTGGATAGGTTGCAAAAAATCACATTGCCTTGAACGGACTTTGCCCAAATAAGCCCTCAAAGACCTCCCAGGAGGCAGGGACACACAAAATTTTCAATATTATTTTAAATTCTAAAAGGGAGACACATACAGAGCCAGGAAAACTGCTGAAGAAAATCACTAGAAAAGGTGGAGTGTTTTTTTTTTTCCCCCCAGAATTTCAGTGTACAGTGCTTTGCATCATCTGCACACGTGATTTTCTTGTCCTTATCATGGTATTTCAGACGGTTTGAGAGGACAGGCCACACGTCACGCTGGAGCGTATGAAAAAGCTAGCTCAGTCTGGAAATGTTCAGCTGGAGATGAGATTTATCTGCATAGAGAGAGGAAGAAACAAGCTTCACACTCCCACTCCAGTCAGGCTGGCTTTCCAGTGACAGGACACTGAGCAGAACTGACAGAAAGCAGAGGCATCCCCCAGTTCAGGGTGGATGTACCTCAGGGCAACGAAGCTTGGGGGCACCGTAGCCTTTCACCGGTAACGGCGGCCAGCGACAGCTGCGCGCATCCCGCTCTCCCAACCAGCAATGCCTACGTTACGCTGGGGGAGCTGAGGACAGAAGCGATATTTCACCGCATTTCTTCGAAGTCGTCTTCCTTCTAACCTTGGCCTGGGAGTATTTTTCACAGCTTTACGCCCAGTCTGGAATATGAAGGAAAACATACTGTTCTCTGCCCTGTAACGGAGCCTGTGGAAGTTGCACTGTGAGGGTTAAGTTCATATTCACAGAAAGAAAAAACCAACAGCAACAAAAAAAAACCAACCCAACGCAGTAACATAGTATATGCCACAGGTCAAAATAGTCTGACGTTAAAAAGAGGAACAACGCACAGGCCTTTCCCCAAATCCCGGGGTAAGGATGTGAACCGAATACACAGTACGGCTCCTCAACTAGCCATAGGAATTTCCTCTCACTTCCTACACTTTTCCATACTTGGCCATATCCTCCATTCATAAAGAGTCTGGATGAAGTCATCCTTCCCTGCAAGTAGGACATGGAAAAAAGCCTTATGCAATTCAGCCTATACTAAAAAAAAAAAAAAATAAAAAAATAAAAAAAATCAGAGGAGTTAATCTCAATCCATGTACACACCACCTTGTCCCCAGGAGCACGGGGTCTAAGACGGAATGATTTTCCTGCAGATTTGTTTTGCCATCTGTCTGCCTTAATGAGCAAAAGGCATAACTCAGAAATTCCTGGGGAAAATGTCATAACTAAACTAGAATTGGCACAGAGAAAACAGAGGCACTGCCGTCCCCGTTAGGGCGCACGTGTTGTGGTGTCAGCACACCGCAGCAGGATTTCACTCCCCTCCGCTGCATTCACTCAAGTAACTCTTTTTTCCCCCTTCACATTTGAATTTCCCTGACTGCAGCTCCTCCTTTCTCAAGCTCTTCCACACAATCATACTGACATCCAAGCCTCATCTTTCGCCTCCATCACGTGTTCTAAACACGGGGAGATTCCTCGCCCCAGCCCCTGTTTTGCAGGTAGAACAGACCACAGGAACTCCAAAGAGAAGGGAGACCGAGTCCTTGAATCCATCTTTAACTTTCTCTACCTTTTTTTTTAACTCACTGAGAGTGTGAATAGAGGGGGATGCGAACTGTGAAAACCAAGAGATGGTATAACAGAGAAGGAAAAGAAAGAAAAAGGAAAAACATAATTCTTACTTTGAGCAGGTTAAGTCTGTCATACTGGAAAAAGAAACCATAAGCGTTAGAACAGAAAAATGAAAATAAATAAGTAACTGAGGAATGAAGTTGCACACAGAAGTGGAAAAGATGGAACTCATTTGCAGAGACAGCGCTACAGGAGCAGATACCAGAGTTCACAGTTAGATGGTGGCTGTACCCAGGAAGAACTTAGGAGAACTTGAGGAAGGCGAAAAACGGGGTATTTTTCTCTGAGCCTTTAATTAATCTAGTGTTCCCTCTAAATCTGCAGGGGCTAACGCCCTCATATTTGCATACACTGCTATGGGAGATGACAGCTTTACAGTGCAGATGTGAAGTGGTGGCTCACACATTTTGAAGTTCAGCCTGCTGACTTGATGCCAACAGAAGTCTCCACCTTTCAGCACTACTGGGAGCAAGATCACAACTCGCTCCCACATACTGTTGCTTCCAGGGGAGCGGAAACATTTTGCCAAGTGAATGACATGCCATAGAACTCCAAAAGTATCCCTAAGTCCATTTTACAGCTGGGGAAACAGAGGCACAGAACCAGGGTGAGGGCAGAGCTTGGAACGGATTCCAGAGCCCTTTCTCCTGACCTATATACTTCCAAAATCTATGCTCTCCACTGGGCTTCCAAATGCCCATGGCCAAATAACTCAAAGAAATTGATGACATTTATTCCCACATCCCTCACCCCAGTCCAAACCAACCAGAATTTCATGACCTACTACCTAAAGGGGAATTATACCACCCAAGGGGAGGGGTAAACGAGAAGACACAGCCAAACTCTTCTCAGAATTGCACACTGAGAGGACAAGGTGCAACAGTCATAAGCTGCAGTAAGGGAAATTCTATTTGGACAGGAAGGAAAAAGCTTCTTCACAACAAGAGTGGTTAAGCACTGGAGCAGGGACCCGACGAGGCTGTGGAATTTCCAGTCTTGGAGGTTTGCAAAATGTGTCTGGCCAGGACGTTAGACCGACCTGATCTAACCACATCAGGCTGCTCTGAGTAGGGGCTTGGACCTTCTGAGATCCCTTCCGACTAAACTGTTCTACAATCTCCAGGGCTGACATCAAAATCCATGTTTTCCCCTAACCTGGTATTTATCCTCAAGAATCATTATTAGTTACAGACAGTGGAAATAATCCAAAGGATTTGTGATGGAGAGGAAATCACTTTTATCCTTGGGCAAGTGGAAAAGAGTTAAAAGTATGTACTTCATTGTTAGCTGCTAGCAAAAAGAAGATTTTGCTGAGTTCAGAAAGCTATTCCAGAAGCAGCAGTGTTTGCCACTAAGAGCCTCAGGCTGGTCCATGCCACACTGGGGGACGGGCTGGAAGAGCAAACTCCAGAGCAGATTTCCTACAGATGTAATCCAGTGCTTAAAGACTCCTGGTGAAGCGCTCTCTCTGCTGGCAACACTGCAGCACGACAATTAACACAACAGACAAAAAAGAGGGCAAGGGACTTCAAGCAGATCTGTCAGCAATTGCATAAACACAGCATCAAACTCATGGGCTCAAGCTGTTTCATTTCATTAGCGAGACAGGTTGGAAAATCAGACCATTCTTCCTGCAGAAGACAATCAGGGAGAGAAGAGGCTGAGAAAGGAGATCTTTGTCCCTAACCTCTCCCTGTCTTGAACAGATACCATCATCATCTGTGTGGGGAGAATCAGGGGGCTTATGACGCCTGAGATTCCTCCCTTGTACCAGAGAAAGCCACCCTGGAGAGCACAGAACAAGAGATTCAGCCTTCACGCTGCTTTAGGCTCGCCCTGCGCACAGGCCGCGCGCGAGCCGAGCAGGAGGCTCTGACGCAGGCTGGTGGAGGTCACGTCTGGGACCCCCTTCCCTCTGTGCATCGGCTTCCTCACACCGGAACTCGTCTGAGGTCCGCTTCCTTCTTGTTTCTCTAATTTTCTTGTTGGGGTTTTATCTCAGAAAAGCAAGGGGCTGGCTGCAAGCACGTCACAGTACCACTACACGTACATTTTACGCGTACGCTGCTCTCTACCAACGTTCTTCCCACCAGTTCCTCTCCTAAGAAACCTCTCCACAGCTCCGGCAAGGCACCTCCACAGCCTGACCCACGCACCTCTACTCACCAGCAATGCCTTCAGGACTCTGCCACTCCAGACCTGCATTTTGGATAGAACTTCTTTCACACCTCACCCAAGACATCTGTCCCACGGTCCTCCTCTGCAGTTATCCAAGCTACAGCTACCAAGCGCAAGGCAATCTGTCTAAAAAAGACATTTAAAAGTTTCCAGCAAACACCAGCAAGGTCAGGCTGGTTACAAGAGGCATCATGACTAAGGAAAAACAGAGAGCCAGCACTGTAGACTTCACTGCTGTCTGAGAAATTTCCTAGAATGAAATCTAAGGCATCAACTGGGGAAAGGCCAAGGCATTGTTTTAACGGATTA
Source organism: Tetrax tetrax (assembly GCA_009806455.1). Taxonomy (NCBI): domain Eukaryota; kingdom Metazoa; phylum Chordata; class Aves; order Otidiformes; family Otididae; genus Tetrax; species Tetrax tetrax. The sequence goes on along the minus strand of WHYT01017729.1, from coordinate 37,131 downwards.
TGAAGCCATCCAAGCCATTCTGGCTTGAACTTTACTTGTATACATCTGGAAATGCCAACAGCCTGGCTTTTTGTCCAAAAAGCATCCTATCTGCATTCCCGACTTTTACACTCTTCCGAAGGTAGCACAGGGGTGTGAGATCAAATCTCAAATGAGCTTATCTCCAACCCAAGCACCCACAGAGGGATCTTCCACTTATTACCTTTCGGAGCGAGCCCATGAATTCTCACCATTCATTTGGGACAGGTCTGTTCTAACAGGTTTAAGCTGGGTCCATTTGAAATCACTGATCTTTAATATTTACATCACACGGAAAAGCATGCAAGAGCAGTAAGCTGAGATCACTGGCCACAAAACCGTTATTCATCATAAAAAGCAGGGAAGAAGTTACGGAGGTCAACTCTTACTTCTGAAAGGCATAAAGTGAGAAGAGAGGAAAGAGAAGGGATCAGCCTACCAAAGCCAGCAGCTCACTTCAAGGGAGAGGGAAAGCAAACCTTAAAACAAAGGCTAAAATTAGCTGGAAGTAATCAAAGGAGTGTGACGAACAGGCCAGTTCTCACACCATGTGAGCAAATATTAACGAAATCCCAGTGATGTAAGTGAAACCAGCTTCTCAGCTACAGGCATGGGGCTGAGCTCTTGCTGACATTCTCGCAGCCGCACCAGGAGAATGCCTTACTGGGGTCACCGCTCAGTACCCCGGGGAGGGTTTCTGAGTGATGAGACAATTCTACAGCGGGGGACAGGAGAGAAAAAAGAAGGCTTACTTTGGAGAGGCGCTTGTGTGACTTAATCGGAGAGAAAGCATGCAGGAATGAAAAGAGAGAAATTAAGGAAAGAAGAAAAATTACCTCGCAAATCAAGAGAAGGAAACCCCACAAACCCGACAGAAAGCATTGCACCCCCCGCTTCCTTGTGAAAAGCACAATGTGCTGAAGTCAAGCTTTCCTAGTCACCATGTTGGTAAAAATCGTGCTCCCAGAGCCTTAAATCACAGCACTTTACGGGCCAGGGCAATTAAACTCATTTCTGTAATTCCCCCCTGCCAAGGATGTCATTTCCCAGGGATGGACTGCCGGCACCATCGTGCAGGAGGGTGTCACTCGGTCCTGCCGTCCTGGGACAGTGTTTCCAGGTTACTGCTGCACTGGCAGTAAGTCTGACCTCAAGGGCAACCTCAGAACTGACTAGTCTCAAATGATTCATCTTGAAAAAACTCTTTGCCTCCTCGTTTAACTCACATACTCCCCCCTTAGCTGTGAGAGACCAGTTAAGCCCAGTGAATGTGGCCAGTGAATCCTGTTTCCTCTGCTGATAGTGACCACAAAGAGGAGTGGATGGAGACTTCTTGTGTGCGTAACACAATCCAGCAATAAATCAGGCAAAAATCTAACAACTCCCTTCACACAGGCCATCAGAGTTAGGCCTGTGACATCGTGAAGTTATTCAGGCTGAAATATTTCATTTCAAAAAAAACTGGAAAAACACAACTTCTCCTGACAGCTGTCTATCTCACAATATGCCACTGACAGCAGGGTTGTAATCAAAGGTTATATTTGGCTCCCAAGGACCTTCAGAAGGTTATATCTGGCTCCCAAGGCCCACAGAAAATCAAGAGACCCAAACCTGAAACCCTCTTCATCGGTACAAAGACTTTCTAACATGGTCAAAAGACACAATACCTTTCTAGGGAAAATATCATCTACCCTGGCCAAGACAGGCATAATACCACACCGACAGGAGACTGTGCAGAGAACTGGCAAACTGATTGCATGCAACTTGAACCTCATCTCAACACAGGGCTTAGACAGGACCGGAGAAATTCACAGGCCCTTCGCAGGCTGTCTGCACAGAGGAACCTTTATTTGTTCTGAGACCCTTCATGATCCAGCTGATAAACAGCTCATCTTCAAGGTCTTTCCCCAAGGAAAGAGGGCCTTGACTGCAAAAAGGTCAGCTGACGTAAGTCTCTACGGAACTGCAGTACAAGCCATCAGCAACTCCTGGACTCAGGTCGCCGAAAGGATGACCCGCACAAAAGGCTCCCAGCTAGGAGAATTTTCACAAGTACGATGGGAGGAGGAGGAGGAAAGTTAGCCAGAGAAAAAATGGCACACGACAAAGCCAGTGTACTGCATCAGAGAGTTTAGAACCGGGGACACGTGCACGTCTTGACCAAAGTCATTTGATCGCTGCTCACCTTGGAATTCTTGGCCCCACTGCGGCCTGACTGAGAGGAACAGCTACGCTGTACACCCTGCTCCGGCGTGGAAGGGGATTTGTCCGACGAGTGGTCCGAGCCTTTTTCCACCATGGCGTCTCCTTGAGAGTCCTGCGGTGTCGGGGACCGGGAGCGTTTGCGCAGGATCGGGGAGCAGGCAGGTGTGCTGCGGTTTGAGTTACTGGCAGTACTGCAGAAAGAAGGAAAGAACAGGGTTAACAATCTTCAGCTCAAACAGAAAGCAACTGCCCCCCCCCCGTGCCTTGAGGTGGAGCGTTACCCACAGATTTCTCCACTGGCACAGCAGACAAATCTGGCTTCCTGAAGCAATGCGCAGGATGCACAAAAATGGAATCATATCTTTTCGGAAACACTCCACTAAAGATAATCAAAAACGATGGGGCGCTGGGAGGGGAGCCACGACGACAGGCAACGCAGCTGTGATTTCCTGTATCAAGTCATCCTTTCCCATACCAGTTCGAGCTGGGCATGAAAACGGTTTGCTGTGACATAAAAGCTTTCATTACGGGGAAAGGCAAGACCTTTCAGAGTTTACAGGAATAATGAAACATTTAGGGGAATGGAGCTTCTCCTTCTGTATCTTCAGCAAATGTCCTAACGCCTAAATCAGAAAGCCAGTTACATACATATTTATACAGAGCAGGAGAACTCAGATTTCCTCACTGTTCTTTCTCTTTTGATGCCTCTTCTTCCTGCCAGACTCCAAAATACCACATGCTACATCCATTTTTCCCCGCGTAACTCATTTCCTCCAGCAGTCAAATCTATTTACGTGTGTAATACAGTCCTCCAGCAATTATCAGCTTTAGTTTGGTTTGGTCGAGCACCGGATAAACTGGTCTCAGAAATTATCCTCTATTTGCTCACTGCCTGTGTGAACATACAAGTGATGAAACTTTCCCCAAACAGTTTGCAGAAAGTATACAACAAAGCTGCTCAGGCAAACATTAACAGAATCAAATGTCACACTCAGTACACGCACTGAGCTTGCAATTGCCAAGAATGCTAGCGTGGCCCTTCGCAGAAGATATTTTCAAGAATATAAAGTATGGAAATTCGTACAGACAATGAACAGGCTAGAGAAAATGGGTTTGCAAAATGTTCTGCAAGCAGGAAGAAAGATGGATTAAATTACAGATTGCGCTCCGTTGTGTATTGCTACTTAACAGACTAAGAATCGCATAGATAGAGAATAATGAAAAGCTGATTGTTCAAATGCCACCTAAACCCCAAGTTAGCTCCAGCGCAAAGACCCGCAGAGAAATTCCCCCTGCTCAGCTTGTTGCTGCATCTTTCACGTCTAACAAGGGCACACTTCATGAGGGAAACACGGCAACAGCTTGCTGCACCCTCCCTCTCCCTGGTCAAGGCACAGGTCCACTGAACACCAACTACATCGACGGCACAACTGTAGCAACATTGAAGCTTTAATCCCTCCAAATCATAGTTGAAACAAAACAAAAAAGATCATCTGGACCATTCTCCCAGCAGCATTGCCTGCAACAGTTGGAGTGTATCATGAAATAAAACTATCAGGGTTTTTTAGCTTATTGAAATGCACGCAATTATCAGGTTTCTTGACAGACTTTCAGTTAAAATGGGTATTTCACCTTTTCTGCCTTCCTGCTGCTACTTCTGGCGAAACCTAAGATGGGCTCACTTTTTTAACCACCCAGTATAGCTGCGTCTGGTGTACCAACTGCAACCAGCAGCTACGTGCAGGTGCAGGAGGCGCTGTGCAAATGGTACTAAGGCGTGAAGTTCATCAGCGATGCTTTCAGAGATGGAGATGGGTTTGAACTGCTATTCCTACGGCTAAGAACTCTCAATTCTGAGGCTGTATTGCTCCTGCTCATATGGCATTACATCAAATTTCCTAAATCTTGCCCATAGCGTGCTTGATTTAACGTAAGCAGGTTTATTTGTGAGGTCCCCAGAATACAAGGCAAGAATTTGTAGCCAATGTTCCCGAGTCACATACCACTGCATGGAATTTGTTTGAACAGATGTACTCATTTTCCTTCCGCAGCTCTCTGAAACTTGAGTTTATCATGCACAACCTTCTTCTCATTTTCCGTTCGGTTCATACTCACAAGTTTCACTTTGAGTTTCAGTTTCAAGCAGCTCTATAACGACCAAGCCACGTTCACACGATGTCTGTTAATTCAGCCCTTCCTCTCTACGGCAGCGAGGACGGGCACAAAACCCGCAAGCCGGCAGCTCCGTCCCGCTCGCCTCCCCCTGCCCCGAGCCCCTCAAAACTCTCGCTGCTCCCGCTCCGTCCCTGAAGTTTGAATCCGACCCAAGGCAGGGCCATGACGAACGCTTTCTGCAGTTGCCATAGCGACCACGGCCTGCAATTGAACCAGGCATCGACGCCTGAAATGCCAAAACGCCTTGACCCACTTTGAAAAAAAAAAATAAATAATAGTAATAAATAATGCTTTACAGACTTAACGGAGCAGAGTGCGTTCAGGGCCTCACACACCCCTGCAGGGTAGCCGTCAGGAGACGGAACAGATTCCGTCAGGGACTGAACACAAACAAGCCCACCTAAGCTCAGAAGGCAGAGGATGTCTTTCTCGGTTTATGTTTGTCCTGTGCCCAAGAGAAACACCTCATCTCACGGCTGCGGCTGGAAGAACACGAGCAAGCGCGACGCGGCTAGGGAGAGGCCAAACTCTGCTCAGTCAGATGAAGATGATGGAGAAGAATCTTCTCCATCTTCTCAGTCAGATGGAGAAGAACTGAGCTTTTCCTCAGGTGGTGGGAAAAGAACAAACACTGACCAACGCACGGACAAGCTACCTGGTCACACCCTACTCCAGATGCTCCACAAAGCAAGGACGCAAGGTAAGACACAAAACCACCAAACCTCCCCCTCCAACAGAATATTTCCTGTACAGATTGGGACCAGCCGGCGAACAGAGACGTCAGCGAGTAGTAGTTTTAGGGAAAGGCTACGGTCTGCGCTCCACAAGCTAAGGTTGGGATTCTTACAGCTATAAAGGAACTCTGAGGACTCTTAGCAACGCTCCAATGGAGAACTCAACAAGAAACCTGACTTGTTTGAGTCTGTTAAAATAAATTCTGCATGAATGGCATGCTAGCAGTCCTGAGTCGACATGAAAGTCTGCCCATCGTACCAGATATTCTGAAATAATCTGCCTGCCACTACGACACAGGATAAGCAGCCTGCAGCAGCTCTCTCCCAAACCACACATGCCCCGACAGCCAGCAGCCATCCTCTCCTCAGACACAACAGCTTGCAGGCAGAGCGGTCGCAGCACCTGCGGCTACAACGCCGTACGGCAGAGGCCTGTCCTCCTCTCAGGTCGCGGTGCACAGGGGTTAAGACGCCGAGCGAATCCATCTGCATCTGCCAGTTGCAGGATGTGAACTAGAATTCAGCCAGAAGTCATTGCGTAGGGAAGATCACCAGCTTCTCAGACATCTTCTCCTGCAGTATACCTCCAAACCCCTTGGGCTTCCCCGAGGAAGCGCCGATCTGGAAAGCTAATCAGCGGCCTCCGCGTCCACCACCGTTCCCAGAACGTGCTTTACAAGAGTCAGTCTGCTGATGTAGCTCACATCGCGCTGCAGCCCATAGCACCTACCTTCAAAGCTCTTCAAAGCCCAACGCTGGGCTACCAGCAACATTGCAAAAGTTGGGCCTAATTCTGGAAAGCGCTGAGCGCTACGTCCCCAAACCAGCAAAGAACTTAAGCACATATTTAACTCTCTGTGTAGACACGCTGAAGTCTATGAGTTGTGCAAACAAAGTCAAGCCTGTGCTTACGTGTTTTCCCAAACTAGAACAAAGGAGATCCTCAAGGATAAAACAGAACTCTACTGATAAAGTCTTGAAAAGGGTAGAAAACGGTCAAGAAGGCACCTCAAGCCAAGCTGTGGTACAAAACCAGTTAATTCTCCTCAGAAGCAGCTAGTAAAGGTGTTAATTAGATGCCTACAAAGACACTTTTCTGTGATACAGTCTGACATCAGTGGAAAAAGAAGAGATTCAGAAATTCATTATGCAGTCTACCAAACAGCAAGCAGATGGTAACAACTTTCGGTCATCATCAACCTACACTCGCTTCAAATTAATAATCCAAGAATTAAAACCTCCGTATATCCTCCAGCAATTCCCTGGCCTTGCCACTGCTCTACAAGCAATAACAAAATGTTGTATTACAAAAAAGAAAGCGTTAAATTAAAAAGCAATGACAGCTGTAGGGCTGTACGGGAACCGAGCAGTGTTTCATGGCAATTGCTTTACAAAGAGCTGTGAGAATAGCAGACTTTATGTTTTTTAAATAACTAGTTTTTAACAGCAATGTCCATCTTTGTCAAGGATTTACTCTGATTATTTCGACGTTTCACAGAACGGTGGCCTCCTCCTATGATGTTCAATAGCGTGTTTGCATACTCATGAGATAAAATTAAGGCAATTATTGTGCTTCGGGGGATTAGCAAATCACTGCAAGCCTGAGGAAGGCATTTGCCTTCTGCCCATACGCAGCACCGCAGGGCTGCTCCGATGTATTATTAACAACGTCATTGTCTTTCTCTGAATCATCTGATACTGGTTACCACTAGAGACAGACTACCAGCTCTGAGGGACAAACGGTCTGGTCGCTCACAGAAACAACCCCTGCACCGCTCCCTTCCTACTCCGAGTTACTGCGAACATCCCAAGGAAAAGTCGGAAAACGCTTTCAAAACAAAACAAGGCAGATCTTGACAATACTGTCCAATAACACAACAGTCAGAATTTGGAAAGGATCGCTGATCTGCAGAGAACCGTCACGTGTTATAAATGACACACTAAACCCCTCCATCACTCTCAAATTAATATCGTTCCATTTGCTCTGAAGCAAGACAAACCACGTGGAACAAAGTACTGCGGATAATACAATGAAATCTGGGAAGCAGTAAAGGGGAAATAAGGCAAGATAAGAATTTCACATCCCTCTGGAGCTGACAGCACGTCTGTTTCAGACACAGCCCCAGCATGGTCACCTGCAGGCCACCCAGGCTACAGCTGTCCTTCCAAAGGAGGAACAGATCCAGGCTTTGTTTCCTTGCCCCCCACGACAACGCCAAGGGCTCCCATAATTAACAGCAAGAACTGCAATATCCGATGCTGTCTTCAAAATCTCAGAGCCTGGAACTTGGGACAGAAGAGAGGTCGCCACTCTCGTTTAAACAAGAAATGCAATAATGAAGGACACTGTTAAGTCATCTCTCACGTGAGGAAAAGTTTGGAAATGTCACAGCTCAAAGAATAAAAATAAAATGAAAATAAATCTGAGCATGTTTCTTTTAAACCTCATTATTTCCAAGCTAACATCACAACCTGCCAACGGTTTGGGGACACCATGTTGCTGTCATACATCAATCCACGTGCAGCTTTTCAAGGGAGAGCGAGAGAAACGCAAACCAGCTAGCACTGAAGATCCAGGCACAGTTTTGGATGAAGCCGCAGATACGATACCACTCCTAGATCGCCTCAAGAAGAGCACAAGCATTCTTCCTTTCTGCCCATCTCCTGCTGTAACTTCAGCACGACTATCAGCACCTCAGGACAGGCAGTGTCGCCTGAGCACACTCCAATCTTGTGCCAGGGGTTTAACAAGCCACAGATTAAGCATCTAACGAAGCTTCACACCACATCTTCTCAGCAGCAGAGCGGGGGCGGACAGGGATATTGTGCATTTCACGAGCAGAAGACAAAGCCAAGAGCTTTACATCTTCCCACTCCTGCTGCTCATCTGCATCAGCTTTCATAAATTACTGGAAGATGCTGTGATTGTGGAAGCTGGGCTCAAATACATTTCTTTTGCTCATCCCCTTGATGTTCTATCCCTTTACCATTCTGAAAACAACAACTCTACAGTTCCATACCCTCTCGCCCTGACACCATGCAGCCTGTCTCCTTTGCTCTAACCACAGCAGCACTGTCCAGCTGAAAGTTAAAAACAGAGTCAAGGGCTCAGCCGACAGCGGGCAGAGTCCCACACAGCCCTTTGTCCGGAGGACCTGGCCCAGGCCTGTCCTCCCACACGACCTATTCTCCCTTGCTTTCTGGTTTTCAGTGGCGGAGGCAGCTGGGGGCTTCCCTGGGCAGCATGTTGGGCACCCAGAGCTATGGCACTAACATAAAACCTATCCCTGACATTCAGCTTGAAGTTTCCTTCTGTCCTGAGCCAAAATCACAGGCTCCATCCTAACCCACCCGCTTCAAAAGGAGTTCTCCTGCAGGTGCACGTGACTTAACGAAGCAAGGAAACAGGAATGTATCCTCTTTACTGAACCAATGGTTTCCATGATGGAAACAGTCACCAGCAATCTAAGAAAAAGCAATTCTTTACTGAAGGGGGATTTATCAGATTCTCACTGCCTACAAATACGTACAGTGCAACGAGCCTGCATTTCCTACTGCTCTCCCCCTGCCAAAAAAAAACCCAAACCAACAAAACCCCACCTGCATAGACTCTGAAAAAGCAGCACAAAACAAACTCCGTCCCTCCCCATCACTGCAAACACATAAACACAGAGAGGAACGCAAGGCAGAACCAAGACATCAGCCTGCATGCTCCGAGCCCTTTTGAGAGCAAAGGAGCACATGGGCAAACAAATACTCCATATTCCTGCGGCGGCTCCGGCTGCCCGCCCGTGACGCATCGCCAGTTCATCCCACTTCAGCCCCCTCCGCACACCCAGATGTTATGAGAGCAATAACTGCCCCTTCGGGGAGGGGGGGATGGGGGAGGCATAGGCATAAAGGGAAAAGGAGGAGGGGTGAGGGGAGCGAAAGCTGAAAAGAAAAAAAAAAACAAAACAACAAACCAACAATCAGATTCGCTCATCGGTTGTTTCAAACAATCAAAAAGGCTGCTTTAGCAATTCCACTGCCGGAGAGGTGGGGCGCGTGCACGGGGGAGAACAAGGGAAAAAGGGATCAGCCTGTGGAAGGGGAAAAGAAAGGAAGGAAGCATCTCTGCAACATGATGTCACGCTGTCTGCTTTCGAGTCCCCCAAACAGAAAGGAGCAGCAGCAGCAGCAGCAACCAACATGGACTCCAGATTTAATCTGCCCTGAGAGCCTACGTCTCAGACGGTAGGTCTGCCCGGCAAACCCGCACGGAGCGCAGCGCAGCGCAGCGCACGCAGCCCCGTCCTTCGTGCACATACATGCACATAGGCAGGCGTGTGCACGCACACTCGGAGACGGCCGATGGCACGCGTAGGGACAGAGGGGAGAGGAAGAGAGGCAGCGGCAGAAGGAACAGGAGAGTAACACTAACCTGGTAGCCATTAGGGACCGTAGTGCAGCGCGGAGCAGCTAGGAATTCATTCATTCATGCACTTGCGTGTGGCGGGGGGAGAGCGAGGGTAGGCAGCGGCGAGGCGGGAGGGTACTCACCTCCTGCACCATCTCAGAGCCCTTCCCGAAGGGAAGAGGGAGTTGGGGGTGCCTGGGGCTCCTCACGGGCACCCAGAGCCCCCTCTCTCAGCCGCCTCGCGCGCTGCTGGGGCTCCGGCCATGGCTCAGCCTCTCTTCTCCCCCCGGCCCCGCTCTTTGTGATTAGGACGGTTTGCGCGGCTCGCCCGAGCTCCGTGCGCCTCTCGCCCTCGCTGCTGCCAGTTCTCTCACACGCGCTGGCGTGCGCGCGCATGCACGCAGCCCGTGGGCTGCCGCTTTACATAACGCAACCCCCGTAATGCCTTCGCTCTTCACATCCGCCGGAGGAAAAGGGGGGAGGGGGACCTCCTGCCATTTTTCCCAGGGTCCCCCGGTTATACCTGTCACTCCCAGATGCTCCTCATAAAGTTCGGCAAAGCCTACAGGTTAAGGTCCTGCGAACAAATCGTACTCATCCTCCCTGAGCACGCGCTGGACCACTCACGCATGTGGGAGAAAGTTTCGAAACCTGTAAGCGTGTCAACACAGGAACGGTCAGGAAAATTAAACCCTAATTAACTGGTAAAGTGGATTATCTAAACCGAATTAAACACTGTGAGGACACACTCATTCAGAATTAAGGTGACATCAACTCAATTTAGCTTACTTCATCCAGGAAGCTAATTTGCCTTCATTTTTTCATGCCTACCCATGTGGAAACAGGTCTGGGATTTTTAAAGAAATGCTATCAAGCGAAGTTTACAACTCTACAGCAATATTAGTCCTCGGTATTTCTCTGGGGGACGTGCACACTGCTGCATCCCTGCACACCCGCTCAGGGACATCTTCACGCCAGAGTAAGATGGGTTTTGGTCCCTCTCAAGGGCTCTCGCTGTACAATACAAATTACACAGGCTGAAGGAGGAAAAAGAAGAGAGCAAACCAATCGACTAGCTTGCACTTTTCCTTCCAGGATATGAGATCAGACCTTGTCTGTGCAAGGAAATAGTGCAGAGCTGATCTGGAACTGCTTGCTGTTCTAACACCCTCGATGTGAAGCAGAAGTGCCCACGTGAGGAGGTCTTCTGCCTTATTCTAGGGCTTTAAGTGTGAAATAACTTTCCAGCATCGACAAGCCTTAAAGAGCATCCAGAGAAGCTCCCGTACCAGCCTGGCTACAGTAGTTACAAAATTTACACCTTTTATCACTTCTGTTCAGCAGCCTCTCAGGCCCCATTCACCTCAGATGTGGATTTTCAGTTCCCTGCAGTGCCACCTGAGCCAGGCAGGCAACGCCAAAGTCGGATTCAGAGTTCCTAAGTCAGGAGCCTGAATATAGCCAAATCCAGATGCTGCCAACGACCCTCTCTGCGACTCAGCGCGCCTCTCATAACAGGAGTTGTGCCTTAAGTGATGTAAATACTCATCGCTCTGCCCTTGGCCTTCTTTCCCTGCCATTCCATTCGCAGGGCTGACCGTTTTCTCTTCTCTTTACAATCAGCCATAGCTTTCATCGCTCACGTCCCAAAGGAGCACCTTTCCAAGAGGCTGATTATCCATCGCTTCGTTATAACGCTCTGCTCCTAAGAGTCAACACCCTGCACCAGCAGACTCACCTCACTGTGCAATTCAGATGCTGCACGTGATTAAAATTGAAAACATTATATTTTTCATATTACTCAGAGAATATACACAGATGCACACAGGTTCTCTGTGCATAAGCGACTATTTTAATAAACGTGTTGCCCCATTAAGAGACGCATCAGCATGATGTTAATTTTGTGACATCTTTGTGAAGGGTCTTTCTTCACCGTCTCCGTTTGCAGCGCTGCCAATCACAAGCATCTAAAACACATCGACTTTCACTGCAAACACAAATTTAGTGCACAAAACCTAATTTCATAAAAGCAAACCTGTTTTTTATTCCCCTGATATTTGTTCAGGTTGTCTTCCCGAGGTTTTCTTTGCAGTCATGGGAGAAACTTCTGTTAAAATGAGAAAGTTTCTCATACAATTACACGTTTACAAGCGTTGGAGATTCACAAAGAGTACCAAACAAAACGAATCCATAACACAGTCACAAGAGCTGACAGCGATATTTGTCACTTCACTCTGTAATGTCTGACTTTAGGCTTTAAATCCGCAAGCCCCCATATGACGGAGCATTCTACCTATGTGGAACTGCACGGTCGCTAACAGAAGTTGTAAAGCTACGCAGTACCTGGCCATGAAGAATTAGGGCCAAACCCCACACCACCTTGCCTCACACACACAGACCTTCTGCCAACACAGAACTAGTTCTTAATTTTGCAATGCCTTCTTCTCAAGACTTTAGTCTCC
>WHYT01017729.1:0-14029 GCA_009806455.1 Tetrax tetrax | reverse complement strand
TAGTGCAGAGCTGATCTGGAACTGCTTGCTGTTCTAACACCCTCGATGTGAAGCAGAAGTGCCCACGTGAGGAGGTCTTCTGCCTTATTCTAGGGCTTTAAGTGTGAAATAACTTTCCAGCATCGACAAGCCTTAAAGAGCATCCAGAGAAGCTCCCGTACCAGCCTGGCTACAGTAGTTACAAAATTTACACCTTTTATCACTTCTGTTCAGCAGCCTCTCAGGCCCCATTCACCTCAGATGTGGATTTTCAGTTCCCTGCGGTGCCACCTGAGCCAGGCAGGCAACGCCAAAGTCGGATTCAGAGTTCCTAAGTCAGGAGTCTGAATATAGCCAAATTCAGATGCTGCCAACGACCCTCTCCGCGACTCAGCGCACCTCTCATAACAGGAGTTGTGCCTTAAGTGATGTAAATACTCATCGCTCTGCCCTTGGCCTTCTTTCCCTGCCATTCCATTCACAGGGCTGACCGTTTTCTCTTCTCTTTACAATCAGCCATAGCTTTCATCGCTCACGTCCCAAAGGAGCACCTTTCCAAGAGGCTGATTATCCATCGCTTCGCTATAACCAAAATCAGCGGGAGCAGGAGATGCTCTGCTCCTAAGAGTCAACGCCCTGCACCAGCAGACTCACCTCACTGTGCAATTCAGATGCTGCACGTGATTAAAATTGAAAACATTATATTTTTCATATTACTCAGAGAATATACACAGGTTCCCTGTGCAGAAGCGACTATTTTAATAAACGTGTTGCCCCATTAAGAGACGCATCAGCTTGATGTTAATTTTGTGACATCTTTGTGAAGGGTCTTTCTTCACCGTCTCCGCTTGCAGCACTGCCAATCACAAGCATCTAAAACACATCGACTTTCACCGCAAACACAAATTTAGTGCACAAAACCTAATTTCATAAAAGCAAACCTGTTTTTTATTCCCCTGATATTTGTTCAGGTTGTCTTCCCAAGGTTTTCTTTGCAGTCATGGGAGAAACTTCTGTTAAAATGAGAAAGTTTCTCACACAATTACACGTTTACAAGCGTTGGAGATTCACAAAGAGTACCAAACAAAACGAATCCATAACACAGTCACAAGAGCTGACAGCGATATTTGTCACTTCACTCTGTAATGTCTGACTTTAGGCTTTAAATCCGCAAGCCCCCACACGACGGAGCATTCTACCTATGTGGAACTGCACGGTCGCTAACAGAAGTTGCAAAGCTAAGCAGTACCTGGCCATGAAGAATTAGGGCCAAACCCCACACCACCTTGCCTCACACACACAGACCTTCTGCCAACACAGAACTAGTTCTTAATTTTGCAATGCCTTCTTCTCAAGACTTTAGTCTCCAAATCATGGGACACATTTCAGTGCCAGGTAAACCTGGCGTGTTTTGCAAGGAGAAAGCTTTCACTTGTCATTCCTTGATCCCCTTGAACACCAGTTTGAGAATACTGGGTGACTTTGATCCCCTTGAACACCAGTTTGAGAATACTGGGTGACCTTGATCCCCTTGAACACCAGTTTGAGAATACTGGGTGACCTTGATCCCCTTGAACACCAGTTTGAGAATACTGGGTGACCTTGATCCCCTTGAACACCAGTTTGAGAATACTGGGTGACCTTGATCCCCTTGAACACCAGTTTGAGAATACTGGGTGACAGATGGACGTGCAACGGTACCAAGGGCCGCAAGCTGAAGCTAGACAAATTCTGAGGAGAGAGATGCATGTTTGGAAGTGAACAAAACTAACCACTGTAACTAAAGGCTAGATTATCCATCTGTGGCAAACAATATTATGCAAGCTTTTGTGTTTTCCTAAATACCGTTCTGTACCTCAAATCGGGATCAGTTCAGGCAAATCTGATACCCTGCATTCAATAGGACTTAGAAGAGATATCTGAATGCTCCCATTTTATTTCACGGTTTCGGTGTTTTTTTTATGGCTTTCGAAGATGTATGAAAATAGTTGGAAGTGCGGCACTCAGTCTCTGTACCTTTTGTCTGAATAACTATTAGGGTTTGAACAAGACACTGGTTTTCCATAGTCACGTGAGAGCTGCACTGACCCAAAGGCTGAAGAAATTCAGTATAACGGCACTACGGAGAACACACAAGGGCTCAAAGCAGGGCGGGAAGCTGTAGGCCAGATTCAACACAGGAGTTTTAAGACCTACCCACTCTCCAGACCGTCAGGAGAGAAGATGAATCAAACCAAAGTTCTGCTTCCAAAAGCACTGTAGGTGCAGCAGTAAAAAGGCAAGATTTACTTAGAGAAAAGCTTCTCAGGCTTATCTGGGATGGTGTGCAAAGGGCAAGTTACGGGTAATTTGAAAAATCACGCGACACCTCAAATGCTTTACAAACCTTACCAGATTTGCAAAATTCAACCCGGAACTGCCGGAGGGACAAATACTCTCGTTACAGTTCTGGGTCTTTGCAGCACCATTCGTGTCACAGCTTGTTTCACAGAGATAACACGTTGATAATACTGCACACACCACAGGACTCCCAAGCTCCACAGAAAGGCGGGAAGTCCCATGTGAGGAGCATCCCTCCAAGGATGCTCCGAGTCAGGCACGCAGCACGAGCCGTACCTTTCCTGGCTGCTGGACCGAGCGGCCGGGCTGGTTTCCGCTCTGCTGCCTCAGACCCAGTCGTAACGCAAGCACAGTCATACATATCGCATCTCACAGCCGAGAGGAAACGAAGCACTGTCCGTGTAATTAAAGCCCGGGGCTGACGACAGACACAGGCGAGACAGCCCAGTGCCCGCACACCTCTACTTTTCAGCCGAGTTCAGAACGGAACCGGGGAACCTTCGACAGTACTTCTGGCCTAGTCTTCAAAGACACTTATCAAAGATGCCAAGAAAGCGTCTCCTCGAGGAAAACTCAGTGTAGTGCTACCATCTCAAGAACTCAAAGTAGGATTAGCAGTAGCGGGTAGCTGACATATCTGGCTGGTCATTAATATTTTGCACATGTTTAATTTTTTTTGCTCCTACCACTGTTGCAGCACAGCAGCTGCGTTTCTCCTGGACGCTGTCTTTAACTATGAATGCACAGACTCTGCTTTTGAACGCACTGGGTTCCCCAACTGGGGACATGCGGTCGTGTTTGCTAGCTCCCCCTCAGCCCATCCTTCCAGCCTCAAAATGGGTGCTATTTTTCAAATCCCACAGTGTTCTCACCCTAGTAAGGAATAAGGAGCACTGCCAAAACTCTTCTTTTTCCCCCTCACAGAAAATAGGCTCCTAGACAGGTACCAGATCACGCAACTGCTCTGAGCTGAAATGGCATTTTCATGGAGCAGGATAGAGCGGCATTTTCATGGATTCCTACGGCAGTGGGGGATGGAGGAGGCAGGCAGTCATGTGCTCAAAGGCATGGGGAGGAAGAGGGGGAGGAGGAGAACAAGGAGAGAGAGAACAAAGTGTCAACATCTTAACTGGGACACACAAAGAGCCAGTCCTTAGTAAGAACTTAATCCGGGATTAACAAGAGGTCAGCTACCTCTGCAAGGAGACTGCACTAAAAGGAGCTAATTAGCTCTCCTTAATTGCACAAAAGAAACCACACAGCATTAAAAGATAGCCACAAGCAGCAGATCTCACCTCACCTATGAAACAGAGCCCTACCTGGGGTCCTCCACATCATCCTCAACCAACCAGCACACGGAAAGGGGAAATGAAGTTAGGGAAGAGGCTGCAGGGAGTTAGGCTCGGCATCAGCAAGTGAAGTGTCTGAGCGACAGCTGGAGCCTACGGCACGCAGGACAAGCATTTTCAGCACGGCCGCTATCTTTCTAGACAGTTTCTTCAGCAACCATTGCCATCGCGCATGGAAATGCCCAAGACCCCTAAAGTAACGACAGCTATCACTTACAAAAACAGTATTATCCAGGAGGACACCTGATGCAGTTTTAGCCCTCTTTAATTCAATGTGACCTCTGAAAATGAGAAGGAAGGACAGCACAAGGGGACCCAGTCAGTTTTGCTCTGTAGGTCAGTTCTGGCCTGTAGATTGAAACCAACTGAATCACATCCCAACACAGCCAGGCAACGCATCTTCATCAGGATAAACGGAGAGCACAAAGCAAATGCTTCCACGGATAGGTCTGGAAAACAGCAGTTTGGGATGACGCGGTGGAAAACGCTGGCTGAGCTGACCTCCCACAAACTGTCTGTCTCGAATCCCTCATCATATATTACAAAGATATCTATCCTTTAGTCCCTTGCTCCCGAGGAGCTCGACGCGCAGGACTTCAACCCTGCAGTGAAAGGCGTGGAGAGGAGAGGCTGCGCCGATTCCAAACCCTACCCTGGCCATCACCAGGGCCCGAGCGCATCCCAGCTGCAAGATCAGTGCCCAGTTTAAGAGAGGATGAAGAGAAAAGCAAAACAACAGGTTGACTAGGGGAAGACTATCATAAACACAAAGAAAAATAACAACAGAAACAGGAGATGACCGATTAACTGCAGGTCCCTGTAGAATCATTACAGTACTGCCTCCATTATCCATGTATCCTCTTTTTCTTGTTCCTTCAGGACACTTAAATAGCATGCCGTTGTACTTTCAGTTACACTGCGAATCAGGGGAGAAGGAGCAGCAAAATTTCACCTCAAGCCCAACACAAAGGAATTATGTTATTTGGATGTGAATACGAGAAAGCTGCACCCCTCCCTGCTCCCAGTAAGTGAGCAGCAACCCTCAGATATGCAGTTCCTATGCAAGCTGAGCACAAAGAGAGAATTCCCCGACATCTGGATAAAGCTTCAATAGCTGCCATTTGAGAGAGCAAAACGCACATGGGCTGCTCTGTGCCAGGGGCTGGGCTACACCCGGTCTCCTGGTACAGACCAGCCCCACTCCTTCAGTCCCCTCCACTCCCCATCCCACGCTGCCCAGCTCAGACCCGCGAGTAGATTTGTGAAGAGAAGGAAGAGGAAAAGGGCACTAAAAGGGTCCAGTCGCTTTCTTTAGCACTGCCTGGTGCAGCGTGCACTTCTGTGTCATATCATACAGTTACAGTTATGCCAGCTTCTCCCTTCCTCCGGACTGTTCCAATCTGTTTATCCCAACCCAAACCAGCCTCCTCAAGGCTTCCCCCAAAGCACTACCCCAATCTCTACCTTCAGACTACTCCTGAGCCACCTCTCCTTTCCAATCCCAATATCCATTCACATCTATTGGATTCATCCCCACTCTAATTGACTTTCTTAACCTTGCTTGGCCCTTTCTTCCAGGACGGTCTCAGATTCCTGTAATCTTCTGCCGAGCTCACCCAGAAACTCCCTAACAACACTGAACAGCTATACCCAGTCCAGCCCCTACTCCCATGAAGACAGAACACTGCTCCGTAAGAGTCTTGCTCACCTTCTCCCCCACACCTCCATCCCTTCCACCCCAACTTGGGTATCTCCGTCCCCGCCCTGTGTCAGGGAATCCTTTTTCCTGAGGAGCCGCCTGACCTCACAACACACACACACAAACACAAAGGAACCTGCAGCTACGGGAAGGAGTCCTCCTGCCTGCCTGGAAGATGAAAAATGAAGAGCAAAATGATTGCACCTGTTACCACATCGCGTTTCCCGGGGCGCAGCTGCCTGTCTTCCCTGCTCCTCCGCTCTCCGATTCTGAAACCATTGAAACTGCAGACAGAAGCAATTCTGCCGGGGGAGAGATCATCAAATTATTCAAGAACTTACTGCTCCAATGCATCTTATGCTCTCAAAAGTCGTTGACAAAAAGATTCCTCGCTCTGATAACAGCTTGGCATGGCTGAAACAAAGCCTTCTTTGCAACTGGCTGCCCAGCTCTGGCATCTGAGCTGGCTGCTGCCCACTAGAAAGAAAAGCACCCACTGTCTCTTTAAGAATGCCCTGGAGCCCACATCTCCAGAGCTCCGTTAACCCTGGCTGCTCCTCGCGCCACGCACTGATGACAGCTATGACATTTCAGGGCTTCTTTTCTTCTCCTGCTCCTCCCTGCCTGTTCTTCTGCCTTGGTACGGCTTCTCCACATCCCTGGCGTCCACATGTTTGCCTGGGTGCTTTAGCGGAGCTTTATTAAATATCCCAAAGCGGCAGAGCAGTCAGCACGGACCTACGCATTGATATGATTCTATGATACGTATCCCACTCACCTCTAAATTCACCCTTCCTACTCCCACACGAAGCACTCTTCTCTGACTCCCTAATCGTTTCTAAAGACGTCCCGACTCTTCCTCTTGCCGAGCTAGAGGGACTGCGCACCCTTCTCCAAACCTCATCAGGCACAGCACAGACCCCCCGCTTCCCTGGAACAGCAGCGAGCAGCACAGCCAGCAACAGGAGGAATGTTTGTCTTCAACACATGGGAATTTCCAAATACCAGCTCTTTGAAAGGCCATCTTCCTGCAGAGATTCTAAAGTGCAGAAGGTAACAATGTGACTCACGTGGAAAGTGTATACAAACACACACACAAACCTGTCTCAGGGGGGAAAATAAACAGAAACTGCCTGATCCTCTCCCGGGCAAAGCACGAAGAACGCTGCCCTAGTCCTGGATTTTGTACCTCCTCCAAACAGAGGAAACGAAGTCATGCCCAGCAATTCAAACCACTGAAAAGGAAGCAAGCAGCGCGTCCGACGGTACGCAGGGGAAGAACAGAAAGCAGGGCAGAAGATCTTGCAACACGATATAGGAGCAGGAAAGACTGATGTGAGTCAGAGGTGTGCAGTCTGATCAATCATACCTCATGGAAGCTGTGAAATATTTGTTCTGTATGACCAGCTAATCTCTACCAGGCACTCTATTCCAAGGATGCCTTACAACCAGAAAGATATTCTTACAGAGCAGTAAGTTCAACGGAAAGCAACCAAATCATCCCAATATTCACGAGGCTCATTTACGAAAAGAAACTTGAAGGGTAAACAAAGTGAGGCGGCCAACAAATATCTGAAGAATGTAAACACCAAAAAGAAAGAGAAGCCATATTAAGAGGTTTTATAACAACGAGCAATGCAATTATAGTAAATCGAGGGGAAAAAACTAGGCTGAAGTCATTCTTGCAGTCAAGAACAGGAGAGAAGTGTATAAACCCATTCACTTGTGATGTTTACAAACAGCATTAAGTAACCATCAATAAAGGCAAAGCAGGGAACTGTCCCACATCGGCAGGAGCACGGATCAAGGCCTCAATTCCACCAGGTTTTCTCCTGTCTCTAGTTCTGCTTCCCATAGTTCTCCTAACAGGCAGCAGCCCAGTCCGACGACTTCGTTACCGCTGTTTGCTGGCGATGCTGGACTCTCTAAAGGTACGCGTTCGGTCGCTGTCACAGCTGTTTGAGGGTTACGATTTAGGAAATCGGTTTGACTTGCTCTATTTTTGTTCCCAAAACCTCCAAGTGAAACATATCCATATGACTTTGAGTTTCAGGAAGGAAGTCTTACAGAGCAACATCTAAATCATCTGAAGCTCGTAATCTGGGCTGTAATCCTTGAAAGAACAAATATCCTTATGACAATTACGGTATTTCCAAACACGAGCTTTGGGGCAACTGTATGGATTCAGCGTGTGACTCCGGACAAGTCACCTAGGAGAGGGGCAGGGGATATGGCTGCTCAGTTTGCATGTCTGACGCCAGCTCTTACATCAACACAGTTTGGTCTCCTTAAAGAACTGCTTTAAGCTGTAACGATTTTTGGCTCATCTAAACCAAGCTTCTGGTAGGGAAGATTTCTAGTACACCTCTATTAATAAACATGTTAAAAGTAAAAAACAGAAACTCGGAAAAATCAGCGGGGAATCCATTCTTCCAGTTCGAAAGGTTGGAAAAACAATATAACAAGCATTTGAAGCAACGATGTAGTTTTACTGCCTTGGAGCGGACACTGAATATTGCTCAGATTCTCTAAGCTCCAACCCCTTGATACAAACCTTCTTTCACGGCCTACAGCTACGGAACAGTTCACCTCCCAAACCTCATTCCTAAAATGTACTTGAGATCGAAGGCCACCACATGAGTACACCATTTCTTCACAGTTGACAGCTCCGAAAAAAAAATAAATTCCAGTTTTGAGGGCTGCACAGCAACAACCCAATCTCCTCATGAGCAGAGGGCACTTCTTTCAGACCTCTGTTGCTGCTTCATTTCTATTCTTGGAGGGTCAGAAATACACCAAAATTACAGCTCTAGCTTTCCAAGAGCTTTCTAAAATGCCTCTGTCTTCAGTGCAAACCTTTTAATTCACAGCACTTCACGAGTCATCACTACACAAGTAAGGGATGAGACCTTGCAAACCACTTCTCTGGAATTCTCAGACCTTGCCGTCTCTTCCTCCCGTCATTTAAACACAGGCTTGTTTGCTTCGCATTTCGTTGAAGGAACAATTCTAGTTAGAGAGAGCTGTTCTTACACGAAAGATAAATAAGTCATCTTTCCTCCTTCCCGCCCCAGCTAATTTGGTGCCTTATATTACGTGCAAACGTAGTCATTTGTTTCTGTTACCAAATATTTGCTACTCCTGAATATACATCTCCTTCTTCCCCACCAAGACTTTTTCGTTCAACTCATTTTCTCCTCCATTTTCCTTTTTCCACTTCCAAGGCCTGAAATTAGGTGTGGTCAAGCCACATTCTTCCAAACCTGGTATTCCAACTGGTTTGAAAATTATTCAAAGTACATACCCCAAATATATATCTCCTTCTCCCACCAAAAAAAAAAAAAAAAAAAAACCAAACTCCTCCATCCGTGCTCTAGTGCTATATGAACAGAGCGGCTGGGATATTGTCAAATGAGAATGATAGCATGTAAAAATGTTGTGTTAGTTGAAGAAAAGCAGAGCACATACCCCCGGGTCACTTGGCTGTGACCACAGAGAGCCACAGAGAGGATTCTGTCCAGGAAAAATAGTCACAGAAAATAAAACACTGGAAAATGTAAAGTATAATCAACAGCACAGACCTAATGCAAAACGTCAGTACAGGAGGAGCTCAGAGAATTTTCCACCATCTTGTATTCAGCATAGAATCATGGACTCACAGAAGGGTTTGGGTGGGAAGGGACCTTCACAGCCCACCCAGCCCAACCCCCTGCCAGGAGCAGGGACATCTCCAAACAGATCAGGTTGCTCAGAGCCCCTCCAACCTGGCCTGGAATGTTTCCAGGGATGGGGCATCCACCGCCTCTCTGGGCAACCTGGGACAGTGTTCTACAACCCTCAGTGTAAAATTTTTTTTCCTAATATCCGATCTAAACCTACCTCCCTCAGCATGTGGCTCTGCAAGAGCATACAGAAGGAAAAGAATAGCTCCTGATTTAGGTGCAGCATTTGTTTTGGTCTATTTCCTCAATTTAGATATTTTGTACTTGGATACTATTATTGCTATTATATCTCTATATAATTTACTTTCACCAAACTGAAAATACTGAAATTACCAGCTACGATTCGTAATAAGTATCAATTATAACAATAATAGCAGTCTGCCATTAAGATGTTCCATGCTTTTTTTCTCCTGTGTATGAGGAGAAGAATCTCTGCAGAAACCTCCCTGTAGCTCATTCATCTGAACTTCAGGCCCTGAGCAAGCAGCGGCAGAATTCCAGACCGATTCCAAGCAGTTTGCCCTTCACTTGACATTTGTGAGGCTGCTGAAGGACTAGAGAGAGACCAAGGTGATTTTACCATCCGATAAGCAGAAAAGGCAACGTTAGAGCAAAACAGACGATTAGGATTCAATTAGCCAAAATAATCTGCAGCCCAAGGAGAGATCTGAAGGAGAGATTCTGGGTGTTGGCAGCGAGCTCCGCAAAGTGCAGGATCCTCATCACACAGCTCAAAGAATTCTTCTGTCTAGCTGCCCTCAGAGAAGTTTTGGTAAGCGTATACATATTAGAGAACAAAATGACTGATCTTTATCCAATTTTAAATCAAAAGCTGATGTCAAAAGCACGCCACATAACAAACAAAAACCAGTACAGGGGTACTTTTGCCAGTCTGTCATCACACAGAGCTACAGCAAACCAAATCACAGATTAAAGACTTCGTAATGACTAAGTCAGTTTTTCTTCAAATAGGCCTCTTCCACTGTAATTTTTTTTTTTTTTTCACTGAAATAGTCACTTCACTGGTGCTTTATACCACATGACCACCGAAGGTATTAATTCAGCGTGGCAGTGTGCGGTCCAAGACAAAAACTGGTAACGAGCTGATTTTGGTTCTATTTCTGGCTCAGTTAGCGACTACGAGTACGGCCTGGCCAAGTGAATCGCGTGCAAGATTTTTCCTTGACATTAGTGCACTGCGATTAGGCTCCTAACTGCTCTCTATCACTTCCTACTACTGAAAGGCTCAGATAAATTCGCACAAAACCTGCTACTAACCGCTTCATTGTACTATGAAACTATTTACAAAATAAACCGACTGACACTGCTCGGATTTGCTCTTTGGGTCACCTCACCCAACATCATAACGCTTCTTCCTGTTGAGAGAGGAAGGATAGAAACTGTACTTCACAGACAGAGGTTCAAGGTGTTCAGAATATTCTGGATGCACAGAGAGACAAGCGACCTGTGGTTGGAAGAGGAAACCGTGTTCACATTGACAGCAAACAGGAACGTTCTGATTCCTAAGATCCAGAATTTATAAGGAGCATTCCAAAATGCTAGAACCGTATTTATATGTATGTGGGTCATCTCTGACGGCTTTTAGCGGAGGACTATCAGCACTTATTTCTTCTTTTTGAATAAAAAGCATAAAGAAGGGTGTAGGTACAGAAGAACTGATGAAGACAGAGGAGAAAAGAACACCGAAATGTAGCATTTTAACCCGGAACGTGAAGGTCAAACGGTGCCATATGCACGAAAGCGTAATTATGTAACTTCAGCAGAACTATTTTGCTGGCTTTCTCCAAAAGATCGAGGAAGAATTGATTTGGAAATGCATCCTTCATTTGCAATGCACCAGGACAAAGTTCATTATCACCGCACACGGTCTCTGCGGTATCGATACGAAATTGAAAGCGATTTAAAGAGCAAGTGCTAATTCTCTACGACTGAGGGCAGAAGGCATTCCTCCCGACCCTTTTTCACTAACCTGCGAAAAAGTCGCAAGACTAGACTTAAGGACAGAGCTGTACCAGACGGGTGTGACAGCTTACGGCCCCCTCCCTCGCCTCTTCTGCACCTGTGGGCCTGAGAGGCTGACAGATCAATGGAAAGGGTTGGGGTGTTGTGCCTGGTCTAGATACAAAGACCAGAAGTCGCAGCCTTACCGCGTGCTTAACTGAAACTGCCTGATGTGAGCCTGCACCGCTCCCCGACATCAAACCACGTCTAACTTTAGCTCTGCTGTTCTGTAACCCTACCTAGTTCTCATCCCGCCCCCACAACTACATAATAGATCCTTCCTTCAGATAAGTAGGGTGTTGGAACATTGAGAGGTTTTTTCTCACCCACAGGCACTAGCAGAAAAAATGAATTACAGATTTATTTTTAGGCAGAGCCTTTGGCCCTTATTTTCGCTGTAGGTTCCGTATAGCTGGTTCTGTGGCTCAGAAACGTTCCAACCAACAAATAAGCACGGGCAATGCAGAAAGAACCACAAAAGGAGAAAAATCAGATGAGCAGAGTTTAGTTCAGTACCCGATTTATGGGACATCAAGTTCAGCTACCAGCTTGCTTTTATCCCTGCAAGACTCTTCAGTCGTTTGATTCTCATTTTTCATAAAATATCCACATTGGTATCCATCTCTGCTGCATTCTGAGCTCCCCAAAACTCCTAACAAGGAAGGACGCTAACGGCAAGCGCTGGCCGAGGTCTGAGGGGAGGGAAAGCTTGCCTGCCTTGCTGTTGTAGCTTCTGCCTCTCCGAAACGTAAAGCTCAGGGCCTGACTCGTTATAGTCCCTGAGGATCTAGGAGATAACGGTGATGTAGGACTGGAAGCAGAAGTTCTCTCTGGCAACACCGCGTCACCACATAAAGATGTACACGATGGCATTAAAAACATCACGCTGTGACGTGAAGATGACCTGTTAAACCGAGCGACCAGGCCCTGAGGAGACAAACGTACGTTGTTACGTGACAATAACAAGGCACTGGCGGACTGCAGCATCGCTTCGGATACCAGGATGATGGAGCGCGACAGTACGATGCCGCGCTCGCACACGAGGACCTTGCATTACGATACGGTTCAGTCACATTTTGATATCACAACGCTGTGACGGTTATACACCAGGATTCTGCTGTGCTGCGGCGTACTGCGACCACCTAAGGACTCCAGGGTACACGGCTACGCTGCGATACGATACCAGATGGTGATGAGATCATTTTGGGCAGAATTAGGTGGCGTAATGCAACAACGCATGATATCGTATTAGAAATCAGCACATTGTCCTGTGCCAAAACAAGCTTGCGCGGAGACTCAGAGGTGGCCAGAAGTTCCCCGATAAAACGCGTTATTTTGTGTGATCTAACAGCGTGAAATGAACGGGTGGTCTGGAAGTAGGCAGGAGCAAGTCCTCTTCCTAAGGGTCAGACAGGGCTGCTCCTGCTGCCAGCATTCTGTCCCTGTGCTGCTGCCCTTCCTGGTACAGAGAGAAATCATGTGTCTGTCCGAGAAGGGCTGCATAAGGAAATCTGCATTAACCCCAGCAGTGCCATCTACGACCAGGATCACCGCTTCTACAGCGCGGTCTGTTCGCGCGCCACGCGTTTGACGTGGTTTTTTCTTTAGAAAAATACTGACCCTGTAAAGCCATTTCATTGCAAATACTGGAGTATACACCAGGTCTGACAAACAGCAAAGAGCAGGGAACTCTCTGTTCTGTATTTAGATCTACCCTCCTCTAGAATGGTGCCAATCGGTCCAGCAGGGACAAACACATCTAACTCAGGTGAAACGGGGCTCGAAACAACATCCTTAACTCACCCTTCTGTGCCTGGATGTTGCAGCACAATCAAATAAATAAAACTGCCTGTAAACGTCCTAGAGGGGGAACAGAGTAACTGCTGCAGAGCTCCAAAACGCTGTACGCTTCGTTAAATAAGGCAGGCAATCAGAACGTTCCACTTGTTTCTTTTTGGGATTCAGAGGAAGATGAAGGGGGATGCTGAAGAGGCAGCCCAAGCAGGGCTTAGCTGGCACTTCTGAGGCGTTTCCCGGCGAGCCCGAGGAAGGGATCAGGACCTTTACTGCACTCCCCCCTCCAGAACACAGACCCCCAGGACGGCACAGCGCCCCTCGGACCCTGCCACAGGAGACCTCAGAGGGAAGAGCGTCACCTACCGAGGCAGCGCTCGCGTTTCATCCAGCACATCAGTAATCTTCTTACGTCCCCCGGCCAGCGCCTGAACCCACTAGCCTCCCTCGTTTGGCTCGCAAGTCTGACCAAATTAACAGACCGGCTGCGACCTTCATTGTTCTAAACGCAGTGATAGAACTGGGCCTGCAAATCTCTCCAACTGCACGGTTAACAAAACGTCCGGTGCTGCTCACGTGTAGGCACAGAAATGAATGCAGCGGGGTGCCATGTTATTGCAGAGGCACACGATCACGGCGTTTCTAACACGCTTTGCCCTCCTGGTAGTACGCTAAGCTATTATGCAACTCATCAGCCCGACTGCATACCACATAAAGTAGCAAATCAGTGCAAGAGCTGGGCTTTTTTTTATTTGGAAAAAAGAAAAAAAAAAAAGGAAAAAAAAATTGTGTCAGATTTTCAAATGCTAATGGCTATATCATTTGTACAGTCTATGTTACACATGGCTGTGTACACATAGGGAAATTTCAAAGGCTCTCAGTGTAATGAAGTAAAAGACTAAATCACAGAAATTAGAAAAAGAGATGACCTATTGAGTCATCCCTGGCTCTAGTCCGTCCCCTGGGGCCCAGTACAAGATGCTTCCTAGTGCTATGCTGTAGTGCTTTTATTTTTTTTTTTTTTTACGCAGAAAAAAAAAAATTAAAATAGCAACAATAAATAAAACAACGAATTAAAAATAACTTCACTGGTTTCTCACACTTTACAGGCAAGGATCTCAAGG
>WHYT01017728.1:351471-372934 GCA_009806455.1 Tetrax tetrax | reverse complement strand
TTTTATTTTATGTTTTTTTTTTTTTTTTTTTTTTTTTTTTAAAATTCATGTGTGAGTTGCTGTTCATATACTCTGCTCCTTGCTCACAATTTAGTTTCAGATGTTAGGCTGTGTTTGATCAAATGACCTGTTATGACTGTTTAAATGAATAATGACTGCCACTTGTTATTGTTATGCTTAACGTACATCTCAGATTAGGTTTAACTTAACAGTAGCAAATAACGAAGTAAGCAAATTTTAGAAACTCCGTTGCTGAACCATAAAAAAAAAAAAAAAATACTCCCAGCTATATGGTCAAACCCTACAGCTGAATCCATTTCTGCCAGCTAAAGGTATTGATCATTGCTTCAGCAGTGGTGGGAAGGTAACTGTAAGCTGTATTTCCTTTCTCTCGCGCTTATGCCAGTACAGTTAGGAAATAATGATTAATGCTTGTATGTGTGTACGTTCATTGACCAGATAATGCATGGTTCTCCTTGACCACTGCTTTGATTGGGCCTTGGCAAAACAATTGCCAGCTCCACTGGCAATGGAAGTAAGAATCCCTTTCACGTCATGGAGGACGCTTGTGGTGTGAATATGACAGTGTATAAGCCCTATTTTTTTCTCTTGTATCAGAATGACTTATGTTCACTTACCACTCAAATTATAATGGGACAAAAGATGAACCAGTGTTGTTTAACTGTTAAAATTTGATCAAAGGCTTGAGAAAAGTGTGCTCTTTTCTCAGCTCTGTGGGGAGATAAAGACCCGGGGCTGCTGCTGAACAGTGTTTTGCATCAAGTCTTTTGAAGTCTGTGGTCTTGCTGAAGAGATAAAGCCCCTTTGCCAAAGCTAGGGCTTTCGTGACAGCCAGCCTCTTCTTTCTCAGCTCCTCATTCTCCTGAGCAGATGGCACCTGGGAGGAAGCCCATTGATAGTGAACGGCTGGGACTCCAAAGGGACACTGGTGAGCTCTTACCCTGCTCCTCCATGTGAGAGCATATCTAAAAGCAGTTTATGGCCAAACAGGGGGAGATAGCAAGCTTCATCCTTTCAAAATTGCTACCCCTCAAGACCTAAGGATCAAAAGGCAGATGGCATTCTGTTTAGGGTTAAAAACAGAGCATGGGACATTAGTGCATGGAGATTTTAAAAAAATAAATAAATCCCAGTGGTATTTATTTCGATCTTGTGAGTAAAACCATATACTTCGCTAAAACATATGTCGTAGTTCAGCATATTAACATATTAAAAATGTTTTCTCCACTTCAAGTGAAGAAAGTGCCTGTTGTTCTAAAAATAATTTAAAATATTGAGCTAAACACTTCCTGAGTACTTACTGACAAATTAGAACTAGTACTCATAATGCAGCATACGTCCAACCCAATTTTGGCAAAAGTTTATCAGGTATCCTTCTATTGCTATGGATTCTGCTATAAATCAAGGGTGGATTGTTGGGGTTTTTGTTTGGTTTTTTTTTTTTTGTGGTGGTGGGTTTTTTGTTTGTGGTGTTGGGTTTTTTTTCTGGGATTTGCTGACTTCAGAAGGCAGATACTTAAACATCAAAATACCTGTGTACAGAACCAAAATAGGAAGTTAAATCTTTGTACTTCTTGTAATCAGGTTAGGAAATCAGAAAATTACTAATTATGAAACCTTTCGTATTATTTAATATTTAATTCTGAGATACAGTACTGCTTCAGAAAGAAAAAAATATTTAAGAACCTCACGTTCACAACATGTTTCCCTGAAAACTCTTATGAGAAGAAAACACAAACAACAACAACAAAAAGCCCCGTTAGCAGCCAGTTTCTTATTGGATGTAAACTAGTAATATGGTTTTGAGGTCAGGAACTCATACTGTTTCATGCCAGCTAAGAAAGCAGCTCAAGATGCCTTCAAAATACCACAAATACCATTTCAGCACCTAAATGGAATTTGCTAGATATGGTGCTTCTAAAGATAAGTGTACTCTGTAGTTTACAGCTTCTGCACATATCTACGGGTTTTTATCTCTGAAAGCTGTGTGTGCCTGTGGCATGTTTGGCAAGCAGCAACGCTCCCAAATTCCCCTGAAGTTGCAACCAGGTATAGAGTTCTCCCTCATTTCTTTTCCTGTAGGCATTAGCAGTACATGGCAGCTCTACTGGTGCCTGCTTAAAGGAAGCTCTGCTGGGGCTCACTGATGTAATCTCCATATAAAGAGGATTAAGATATTTTTTTTGTGGTATTTTAGTCCTGAATGTGCTTTGCAAGTTGTGAGAATTTTTTTATAAAGCAGAACTTTGTGGAAAATTTGTTACATGGGACTCAGGATGCTGTCAAGTGGAACTCTGCCTGTATTATGGTTTTACTTGTTGAACAATTATTTTTGATCAGGGGAAGGGAAGGAGTTAGCAACAGGATGTTTGCTGTAAAGATTATATCCTTATTGGGTATCTCTGTTGTTGCACTTGTTTGCAGGATGTTTGATCTGTAGCTTCTCCCTGCTCTGTGGTTGCTTGAGGAGAGAGTTTGCTATGGTCAGTAGACTAAAGTGATATAATAAGAATGCTAAAGATCATGGTGTGTCATGTGATTTAAGCAGCAGAGTAGAAATCTTTGCTTGTGTTTTTGACATCTCAAATTTTAAAGATTCTTGGCCCTAAACATTTTTCATTCAACAGAGGTAGTGCAATAGTATTGGCAAAAAAAAAGTTTGGGATAATAGAAATGAGCTATACAAATTTAATTTTAAATGGGTTTTGTGCATTTCTTGTCTGGGAGGCAGCTTAGGTTACTACAGAAAGAAAGATGTTGAGTCTGGAGAGAATTCCACAGTAGGAAAAGGACACATCAGTAGATAAGCTCATATCATTCACCAATTTCATTATAAAGTTCATGTTACCACATATGCATATTAGATGGATAATGATGACTCGAGCTGTTCATATCAAGAAATAACTGAGGACAACTGGAATGTTCAGGAAGGAAAGTGGAGATGATGGGAGAAAGAAGTGGGGAAAATCCTATTACAGTTAGAGAGCGTGTGCTAAGGAACATCCCAGGAAACTGAAAAGTTTATACATTTTTTCCTCTACACCGAAGACGTGTCACTTAAGCTATGATCTTATTAGTGTTTTTAAACAAAACATATTGAGGTGTCCTTTTCCTCTATTAGGAGTGGAGGTGCTGAAGGAATATATAAAACCAGCTTTGCAGAAAATTGAAATGGTATTTTTCTAGATGCTGCTCCTTCATCTTGCTTTCTGTTGTATGAAAACCCCAATATGGGACTATGGAATACTCTAATCCTGGAGAAGACGTATGATTATACTTAATCAGAGACAGAATTTTTTCCACTCTTCTTTTAAATTGTCTGCACTATGTATGAATATGTGAATTGCCAGACCTGTAATTCACATATGAGAAAAGGGAGTTCCTCAGTGGCAAAATGATTGCTTAGGCTTGAACAGCAGGGAGCTGAATAAAAATTGTAACATGCTAATTGGACAAGCTGGAAATTCCTGGGATTTGCAAGTGGATTATTTGAAAATACACAAGGTGATAATAGAAGGCAAATTAGCAATTTGGACACCAGGTGTTCCGAATTTGATCGACAAAGGAGAAGAGGCAAACCTTTCTGTTCAGGAAAAAAATAGTTGGAAGTGCCAGACTACAAAACTGTAACACAGATGAAGTTCACATGTGATGTGAATTAAATTAATAAAAAGACCCTTTACTTACTGGGTAGAATAGTCCCGGGTGTTTGTATTCTAAAAGGCTTTCTTTTGTTAAAGCTTTGCAATAGCTGCATCCATAAATACTACGTTATTGACCAACTGGCATATAAACTGCTTTTGGTTTTTGACTATCTGCTAAAGAAGTGCAAACCAATGTGCTTTTTCCTCGTTATTTAGTTACATGGCTGTGTACAAGGATTGTTAAAAAAGAACCTACTGAGTTGAAGATTTTTTTTTTTTTAAGATTTCTTTCTCGTTCCTGAAATAATCACAGAACTGTCTTTTGCAGGACACTGTAGCAAACAACAGAACAAGGTAGTCTTAAGAGCCTCTTGTGCTCTTAACTTCTGGAAAGTCCATTGCTTTATTCAAGTGCCTTTCATACATCTTTATTCAGAACATCTGTAGCTTTTGATCTTTTTCTTTTTGCAATAAAGTGAATGTTTTCACAAAGAACAACAAGGGAAAGAGAACAGGTCATATACCATGATTTACTTGTTTGTGGGTTTTGATTGTATACGAGATGCTTTGATGTAGTTAGTTGTGGTTTAGTTTGGCTTGCATCAGGAACAGTGTGGCCAGCATGGGCAGGGAAGTGATTGTGCCACTGTACTCAGCACTGGTGAGGAGCCCCTCAAATACTATGTGCAGTTTTGGACCCCTCAGTACAAGAAGAACGCTGAGTTGCTGGAGAGCATCCAGAGAAAGACAACAAAGCTGGTGAGGGGTCTGGAGAACAAGTCTTATGAGGAGTGGCTGAGGGACGTGGGATTGTTTAGTCTGGAGACAAGGAGGCTGAGGGGAGACCTCATTGCTCTCTACAACTGCCTGAAAGGAGGTTGTAGGGAGGTGGGTGGTGGGCCCTTCCCCCAAGTAACTTGTGATATTGGTTGGATATTAGGAAACATTTCTTTACTGAAAGAGTGGACAGGCATTGGAACAGGCTGTCCAAGGAAGTAGTGGAGTCACCATCCCTGGAGGTGTTAAAAAAAAAAAAAGTAGATGTGGCACTTCAGGACATGGTTTAGTAAGCATGGTGGTATTGCATTGATGGTTGGACTTGATTATCTTGGAGGTCTCTGCCAACCTTAAAGATTCTATGATTCTATGAATTAATGTCTCCTTTGATATAGCTAAAATGTTGAATTTCTTTCTGATAGAGTTCCTAAATGCTAAGCTTTAACAGTCTTAAGTACATTTCTATCTGTAGAATTTTGAACACCATTTGACGTGTTTATGAGGAATATAATAGGAGTTTGAATAATACAAATATTTTGGTTTTCTTAAATTGTTTTATATAGATCAAGGTGAAGTTAGTGACTGTCACAAGTCTGAATCTTATTTGGGGACTTTTTCTTAAATGTTGAGGGGAAAAACTAAGAGGCATGCTGTTGGTTTTAAACTGTTTCATAACAAGCCAGATTATTCCTGTAGCACTGCTTTATGAATAGCAATTGTGAATTAGGGCAAAGCATAAATCTGCTAATGTGCATTTAATCACACAAAAAAAAAAAAACCCTGGACTGTATTCTGTAATGTTCAAGTGATGATGCTCCTGAAGGCAAATGAAAAAGGAAAGTGATCATATGTGGAGTTCCTCTGGTTCTGATTAAGCAAAAAAACTTATTTGTGGCATAGTAGCTGTCTGTCCCCTGAGCAGTTCAATGCTCAGACTTCCTCTGTTCTTTTGTTCTAATATTTATTAATGGCATTCCATTATCAGAAACTTGATTGACCTAGGCTGGTTTCATAGCCTGATTGTATACCTCATATGCAGTTTGATTTCTTTTAAAATAATTTAACATTTTTCTCAGGTTATCTAAGTGGAGATATAGATTAAGGAATGCACATTAATACAGAATTGGCATTGCCACTGAGTATTCTTTGAAATAAATGCTTCTGTTTCTGAGCCATTTGGTAAGTAAATTTTAGAACTAGCTCATGAGCAGGAGCCCATCTCCGTAATCAGCATAGACATTGCTTATTTCCCTTCCCACTCTAAATTTTGGTAATTTGAAAACTTATTCATGTGTTTAAAAACACCCAAGGCAAGTCAGTTGGCAAGTCTTGAAACAGTTTGAAAGCCGAGAAGCAGAATAACTGATTTACTGAAAGCTTTCTTGCTTTTATCTCTTGCTTTTAAATTCAATGTTCTTTGAATATCTTTTTGGTTGTCTCCAGTTACTTTGCAGTGAGGACCTGGGCTTGCAGCCCTCTCTCTCTCTCTCTCTCACATGTAGTATAAATATTTTCTGAGTTCTTTCAGTTCACACTTTGGACCTGAAGACCTCTTGGCTAAATTGCTTAGCTACTAGCTTGGCCAGGGGTGACTGAAAAAATTGTTCAAATTAAGTGTAGCACTTCACTGCTCATAAGGAATTGCAGGCTATAAACAAAATTCTGCAGAATAATCCAATATACTTTCAGTACAGAATAACTTAATCTATTGCAAATGACCTTTTTCATTAAAACCTTGGCCTATTACCAACCTATTAGCAATCCTTGTGTGCTAGAGGTGGCTCGGGGATGAACAACAGAAGAACTAAAGTATGTCAGGGCAAATCTTAAAGATAACTGAGAGTTCACTCTTTAGATGAAAGCTGGATCTCTTCAAGAAACAAAAATATTTCAACACTTCTAATAGTGCCACATCTGTACTTCTTGAAATCCTCTTGTACCTCTTAATATTTGTGTAACGGTATTGGCAGAATATGGTTATTGAATCTCAGAATACCACTTCCATGGAATTTTATTCAGGTTCATTGTTATTTTTGATCCTTTTCAGACTTCAGTATTCCCTTTTTTCCACTTTTAATCCTTTTTCTTTCTGTTCCTTTGAATGTATCCTTGTTTTACTGCCTATCCCCTCAGAGGATTGTGGCCTCAAGTTTCCTAAGCTCAGCAACATTCTTGCAGAGTGCTGTATTTCCACGTATGTCACTTTGCACACCTTCATGCCATACGTATCCTGTTCATTCGAGGAATGCATCTTTCTGAGCCTTCTTTATCAGGTTTTACATTTCAATTTCCTAAAAGCTCTATTTAAAATTGTCTGGGTTTTTTCTTTGTTTTCTTCGAGTTATGTTTCATTTTAGGGAAGCACTTTTTTCTGCCTGCAAATGATCAGTTAGGCAAATCTCGTCACGTTTGGGTACTTCTGAGGCTTGCATTGTCTATTACTTTGTTTAGTGGGCATAATAGATGTTCTAATTTGTTTAGAGTAACATAGCAGTTCATAGTTTTGAATTATCTATTCAATAAGTCATTGTACACTTTTAATAGTAATTTTAATTTTCATCATTATGTCTGAAAACAAGACTCCAAGCAACTTAATTCTCCTTCATTTTCAGCAGTGCTTAAACATATTATGAACAAGACGCAGCTCATGTTTGCATGGATGATAATAATTGGAGGGGAAATAAAGTCGATATTTTAACAACATTGCAAAACGAAATGAGGACAAACAGGCTTTCTTGAGATGAAAAGATTAGCATGAATTCTTACTGATTTTGTTTATTTCTAATATTTTTACTTTCTAGCATATTAGAATGATACTTTCTATCTGTCTTGCACTGGTTTTGCCAAAGATGATATAATTTTGCTACAATTCTGTCATGAGATAATATGGAGATGCTGAGAGAGGTAGAGAGCTTGGAGGTAATTATTTCTAAGGCTCAGCATGCGTTGGGGTACTAATTGACTGTTATGTTTCTAGCACACTGAAAACTTGCTAGGCTGAAATAGGTATTCCTTCTAATTTCTGCTTGATTTCCAGCAGGTATTTGGCTCATAGAGGTACAATAGGGAAGAGGAAAAATGTGATCGGAAGAGATGGCACAGCGTGCATTGGAGTTTTATGCACTCTAAAAACTTATTAGTGGGAGGGGAAGAAAAAGACTAAGATAAGGCACTGACAGAGCAAAGTAACCCAGCTGCATAGACTGCTAACATTTATTTGTAGAATGAAATAAAGATGTACTGACCTGTTTTTCAACTGTTAATTTAGCCTGTTGTTTTGGAGTACGTAAGAATTGAGCTGAGCTTTGTTACAGCTTCCATTTGAAGGTGCAAATTTTTCCAATTTTCTTCAGCAAGATTATTTATTGTAGGCCATTAGAGAGGACTTTCTTTCAATTCCTCTGATTTTCTAGCATGTGACTACTTTGCTTAGGAATGAGTTTATATATAAAGTAAACTATCAATAGAATAGTGGAGATATTGACTGTCTAAATTAGAAAGAAGTTAGAGAAGAGAAGCCCCTCAATGAGAACATGGAGAGATCTTTTGAGCTGAACATCCATACTGTTGGGGAGTTTGGGGATGCAAATACTTTGAACTCTTGATGAGTTTTCAGTTGGCTAGTTCTTTCTGTGGACATTCATGTCAGGAAGTCAAACTTTGACCTTTATGTTTGGAAGTCTGCACAGATCTAAATGTACAAGGCAAAGTGCACTTACAGCACAATGCTACCTTTTGTATATTCTTTGAAAACTGGGTGTTTCTGAAAACAGCCAATGAAAACTTTGAAATTTAGCCCTGCATTATGATCTGTGTCTATGGACTTATAGACTCATACCAGTCAATATATAGAGCTGGGGAAAATTATAAAATTTATTTTGTTTTAACCTTTCAACTAGCCCAAAGCTTAAGTACAAACTTTTTCCAACTAGCTTTCCTCTCAGCCAAAGTCAAATATTGATCTCTCTTTAGCAAAGAATTTCAGGAAAAGGCATGAAATAATCCCCAGATGGCTATAGGGATTTATAAAGGAAATGTCATGCTGAATAACAGAATTGACCACAAATATTCTACTGTAGAACAAGGAATACTGTGTTAATGTGTATGCAAGTATTTAAATCTCAAACTTCAATTTAAAGGCTGTATTTAAACATCAGAAGACTTCTTTAAGTATCATCAATGCGTAAATAAGTGCTTCCAAAAATGGGAATGTACTGAAATGGTCAGGCTTGCATATTACTAATTAGTCACAGTTAATGAGCTTAAGGCATATTGGCATGTTCACTTATTACCTTGAATTACTTCATCTGTTTTAAGGGCCTTTAAGCAAATAACACCTTTTGTCTTGTAATAGAAATACTCATCTTCTAATGCATAAAGAATTTACCAGTCTATGAAATATATTCACCTTTGTGATTTGAATGGTATCCAACCAGGCTTATATTTTAAAGTATCTTTATAGTGAACTCTGAGTTCCTGACCACTGAAGTCAGACATCTTGCTGCAGCATTGGAATCCTCTATATGGAATATACCATTGTGGATCATAAAAACATATTAAAATATTTTTATGGAACTTCTAAGTTGTTAAGTTCTCAAATAATAATAAAAAAATCATCATATGTAATAGAGCTCATTGTAACTGCAAATCATTTTTGCAGCTCCGTGTTTTCGTCAGGTATGATTGACTCCGAGGAATCTAGCCTATCAGCTTTGCCCCATTGTACCGAAGGAATTGGCTTTGTTGTTTCGAGTGCTGCTCTAATAAATGATAATTCTGTGTTTTAACTCCTTTTCACTCTAATTAAAAAACTCCACCCCTCCAAATCCTAACATCATAAACATTCAAGCTTAGTAATTGTCTTCAATAATAAAAGATTGAGCTGGTTATAAAAGGTGAATGAGAACATAAAAATTTTAATTTTAAAGGCCATGATTACAGCTTGTCTGGTAGCAGTGAAGCTGTTTTAAATTCCTATTTTTCTAGCCTGTGTTTTGTTCTCTCTGCTATCCTGATACAATTGTGTTTTTATGAAAATGGACTTGGTTCTCCATGATTTCTCTGAAGGAGTTTAGCTGTGCTGACATAACTATTTTACTGAATTGCTCTATAGCTGTAACCTGCAGATCAGGGCAAGAAAGAGGGATTTCTCCAGCTTTGTTGTTGAAGGAATCATGTCATGGATCTGCCGGAGTCTGTACCTCTCGGTAACTTACAAACTACTTCCACTTTATCATTAGACTTGGGAGTGAATCTGTATCCATGCCCAGTTCCAAAACAAATTGTATAAATCTGACATTTTCTCATTGTCAAGAGATTACACTAATTTCGTACAAATGGAGTCTCTTTGGTTACTGTGCAAAGGGAAATGTTCTTGTCCCCAGATGACAACTGGGTTAACAGATGCAATTTAAATGTCATTTGCAGCCATTAATGAGATAATTTAAATTGCACTTGTGTATATAAATTGCTGCTGTATCTATGGGGAAAGCGGGGAAATCATGGGGAAAGCTGACTAAAAGAATTTTTTTTTTTTTTCCTTCTTCTTCTCTCTCCTTAAGAAACTTGTAACTTTTCAGTATATCTTCATGAATCAGACTAAGAAGCTATAGTCTTACAGGTGAATGATAAGAAATTTAAAATATCACAGAAAAAAAAATAGTTACAGAGGAAGAAGAAGAATTGGAAGTGTCAAACTACTGTGAGAAATGCTGTAGCTGCAGAGCAGCCTTTCCTAAGAGGTAAGGAACAGCTGTAGAGTGAGGTCTGCCAAGGTGGAATGGAGCCACAAAATTCCAGAAATAGACTTTCATGATGCATCAGGTGGATTTGATGCAACATTTACCCGACACAGCCTGTATTTCCTTGGAGAAGACACTCATTTCCACTGAACTTACATTTGAGGTGGAGACTACATGAGCTACACAAGAGGTATTATAGGATGCTTTGAAAAGTCTCATTTCAACCACTGAAACAGTGAACGCTTTACATCTTTGCGGGTTTAGTATGAAGGAAATATACTTTATGAACGGAAGTGCATATCTATGTTCTCTCTTCTAAGAGAAGAAACGTGGAGCACGGTTTGCTGCTGCTATTGTTCAGTGTTCAAAAAAGGGTTTAATATGATTTTCTTGTCAGGCCTGTTCTGTGAAATGGGGCTTTCTGTTCTTCAGAGAAGCAGGAGTGTTTCTACTCTTTTCCCTACTCTCCACCCCTTTTATTGCTGGAGTGGAGAGGGAATATAGCACACTCAATAAGGTATCAAGTGATGCTCCAACAGCGTACTTCAGAAACCAGGAGGATTTTTTTTAAAGCTATAGAAAACTGGGTGAATATTTGAGCAAATCAATATTTGCACCACTCTGATAACACTAGGGGTTGTTGAAGTTAGCAGCTCTTTGTTAGGTATGGTGGGTGTTTTGTCATGGGTTTTTGATTTATTTGTTTGTCTGTTTTTAAAAAAAAAAAAAAAAAACAAACAAAAAACAAGCTTAAACTAAGTTGAGGCTTCTACTGGATGGCCTAGTTTACTCCATCGGTCTTCAGAGGAAAGTATGAGGTGTGTGTAACCTTGCCCAACCTATGCTTGTTTTGAAGCTACAGACCTGCAACGTGTTGTTTTGAAATCAATTCACAACCATGCTAGAGTACGGTAGTATGCTTTTTCAGTACGCTTTATGTTTAAGACAACTAGTGACATTTGCTGTCAATATAAAGTGTTTTTTAAATTATAGCCTAAATGCCTTTACCTTAATTTCAGGGTTTGACTGCATTTTAAATCTGAAAGCTTTCTGGTTGATATATCTGTTGGATACTTTTTTGGTAATACACAGAGGCACAGTTTTGCAGGAAGGTGGGAGGTTGAGGGGATTAGGAAGAGGAACAGGAGAACAAGGCTATTTGAATTGTGGCACTTGGTTCTTTTATCAATTTGACAGAGCCCAGAGTCCAGAAATAAGCTGCAAAACAAGTTTTTCTTTCTCCTCTTTTCAGTGCTGGCTGAATCTCACCTCAGCTTCCCTCGACTCCCATCAAATATACATTCATATTTGGATTACCTCCCAGTTTTAAGGATGACACTTCTCATGACTCTTCTTCTTTTTGTAGAATCATAGAGTAGTTTGGATTGGAAGGGACCTTCAAAGGCCATCTAGTCCAACCCCACTGCAAGGAGCAGGGACACCTCCAGATTGGGTTGCTCAGAGCCTCATCCAACCTGGCCTTGAATGTTTCCAGGGATGGGGCTTCCACCACCTCTCTGGGCAACCTGTTCCAGTGTTCCACCACCCTCAGTGTAAAAAATTTCTTCCTCACATCCATTCTGAATCTACTTCCTCTATTTTAAAACTATTATCCCTTTTCCTATCATGCTGCTGAAGAGCCTTCTCTTCTCCAGACTGAACAGCCTCAACTGTCTCAGACTGTCCTCATAGGAGAGGTGTTCTAGCCCTCAGATCATTTTCATGGCCCTCCTCTGGACTCATTCCAACAGGTCCATGTCCTTCTGATGTTAGGGGCTCCAGAGCTTGGATGCAGTACTCCAGGTGGGGTCTCACCAGGGCGGAGTAGAGGGTGAGAATGATCTCCCTCAACCTGCTGGCCATGCTTCTTTTGATGCAGTCCAGGATGTGGTTGGCTTTCTGGGCTGCAAGCATGCATTACCAGAACATGTTGAGCTTTTCCATCCATGAGTACTCCCAACTCCTTCTCCTCAGGGCTGCTCTTGATCCATTTTCCACCCAGCCTGTAATAGTGCTTGGGATTGCCCCAATGCATGTGCAGGACCTTGCACTTGGCCTGGTTGAACTTCATGAGGCTTATGTGGGCCCACTGCCCACCTCTCCAGCCTGTCAAGGTACCTCTGGATGGCATCCCTTCCCTCCAGTGTGTCGACTGCACCACACAGCTTGGTGTCGTTGTTGAACTTGCTGAGTGCACTCTGTCCCACTGTCCATATTGCTGACAACGATATTAAACAGGGCTGGTCCCAACACCGATCCGTGAGGAATGCCACTCATCACTGGTCTCCACTTGGACATTGAGCTGTTGACCACAATGCTTTGAGTACAGCCATCAAGCCAATTCCTTATCCACTGAGTGGTCCATCTGTCAAATCCATGTGTCTCCAGTTTAGAGACAAGGATGTTGTGCAGGACAGTGTCAAATGCTTTGCACAAGTCTTGTACCTATAGGGAATTTTATAGTTCTATGATGTTCTTGCTAAGCTAGAAATAAAGCATGGGAATTGCAAGTGTGATGATAATTTTTTTTCACTTTAAAGACATAAATTGTTGGGTTTTGGCAATGATGTTAACATTTTTCTGTTCTCCCCTTCTGCTAATAACAGAAAGCACTGAAGTGCGGCATCTATATCTGTACTTTAATTTTGCTTTAGAAGCTAATGTTTTCTTGATGGAAAAGTTTGGAGGGAAGGAAGGGGTAGCAGAAGAGTTTTTGTTTTGTTTTTTTTTCTTTCCTTCGGGTTCTGTTTTCAGTTAAAAATCAAAATATACACCTTTCAGTGATGCAAAAAAAAAAAAAAAAAATTACAATTGTAGACATCCTATTTCCACTGTTAAGCACTGTTAAGATGTGGTGATGATTTCTGCCTTAAGTCTCAATTACCTGGGTAGTGAGAGAAAAATCTGCTGCAGCTGCTGACACATGGCAGAGGTTGTAGAAGTAGAGCTGCAAGTTCTGAGTCCCTGATATCAGAGCTGACTAGGAACTTTTTTCTAAGCTCTTGCACAGTGTGTGTAAATGATACTTTTATTGATGACTGATGGGTAATACCAAAGCAGCAGGAAATTTTACTTCCTGAAAAGAGGTTCCCATCTGGATTTTCCATCAGTGGAGACTTAGGTTTCCATTGCAAGGATCACACAAATCTGTGGTTAAGGATCTGGTCAAGGGTGTTTCCTAAATGGACTTGAAATACTATCAGTTCAGATAGGTTAGTTTTACATCCGTTCTTCGCTTTACAGATGACTGAGCATCAATGACTCTTACTTCTCAAAGCACTGTAAGAATGAAGAACAAACTTCCTCTGTAGTTACAAATAAGTAGAACAGTATTATGGAAACTGTACACACTATAATAAACTTGATTTTCCCTTCTGCAATTTGATTAGTTTGTCATTGTAGCATAAGCCTATCTCTAAGCATCAGTTGAATGTAAAGTACCCTTTAAATATTTGAAAAGTGAAAGTTCACTGAACAGTGAAAGACTCAAGGTGTTGCATATATTAACTTCCAGGGTCTCTCTACTATGCTTTGTCAAGCTAATAGTTGGGCATCTGCTTGATTACTTGGAAGACCTAGCCATGTTTTACCAAAATATATAATGTCAAATTTCAACACACCAAGAAAAGATGTGTACTGTCTGCAATTCCTTACCAAGAGTAATTTGCAAGCAAATGTAGAAACACTATATTGTAGGTTTT
Source organism: Tetrax tetrax (assembly GCA_009806455.1). Taxonomy (NCBI): domain Eukaryota; kingdom Metazoa; phylum Chordata; class Aves; order Otidiformes; family Otididae; genus Tetrax; species Tetrax tetrax. Next base: position 359,050 of record WHYT01017728.1, on the reverse strand, counting down.
TATAAACAGTTTTTCAGTTCTTTTTATGTATTCAGTTGTAGTATTGTGTCAAAAGCTGCTTTCAATGAATAGCAAATTTAGTCTTTGTATATCTAGAATAGATATATTTTCCTTTGTCTAGAAATATAAACATGCAATTAGAAGCTTAGTTCTGCACACCTGCATAAGTCACCTTATATTTACTCAAAATTCATAGCTTCTTATTATTTCTTTTTACAAATGAAGCTAGATTGTTTTAGGGTATCTGCTTGCTTTTAAAACCTGAGTGTTGACCCTTGGATTTCAACATGCATGACAAAAGGAATTCCTTTCCCACTCTTTTCTAGGTGTGGGCAAGCTTGACTCTTTTTAAGATCTGGTTAAATCCAAGGCAAAAGAGTTTCAGCTGCAGCATAAAGGTTTTTTGATACTCTCTTTTTCTGAGTCCCAAATGATAAATGTCATTCTTAGAGTGTTTTCCAAAGAAGTCCACATTCTGACATTGACCTGAAAATAGAAAGCTGCTAAGTGGCTATGGAGCTGTCAAGTATCTATCATAAGAAGTAATATAACAGAATAAACTTACACCCAGGGAAGACTCCTGGAATCCTACTGCTAATGTATGCACGCACAGCATCATAGCTCTGTTAAACACACAAAAAACCCAGAAAGCAAGCCCTGAAACACACACTTTTGCGACAAAGCTGTGGGACTCTTAACTGAAGATACAGGATCCACCTATGAGAACTTTCGAGTCTGTGTTAGAAGTAGGGCTAAGGTAAAATGAAGTGCCTAAGTTAATTACCTGCCCAAGCTATTCATGCAGTGAGGAGACTCACACAAAGTTAATTAGCTTTTTTAATAGGTGTTCGTTATTTTAGGAGGACTATAAATACCTGCATTGAATAGTCTTGAGAACTGGTGGATTAGAATGCCGTTTAGTGCATCTTTAAACGTAATAAGCTTTTGTGTTTAACTCTAACACCTGTTCAGAAGAAAATAAAATTTTACTTGTGCTGCTGACTAGATGAAGTGCTAGAAAAAGTAAGGCTCTAAATGCATAATTTGAACTGGAGCTACAAGATGAACATACCTGAGGTTATATAATTGTGACAGTACACTATGGTACCGTGAAGAGGAAGAGTCTGGTCTATGAAAATGCAGTGGACTCCAAGGTGCTTTACATAATGTTTTGTTTTGGTCACCAGCAATTAAGTTAAATAGTTCTAATAACTGTTAGCGTGCCTCAAGTTCTATGACATTTATTTATAATACAAAAAAAAATCTATGTGTGTCTGAAAGAGCACTTCCTCCATGCTGAGTTTTCAGCATATTCTACCTCCTGTAGAAACATTAAAAGTCTAATTTGTCACACCCTCCCAACCTTAAGGGTCTATTAGAATGCATTTTGAATGAGTGATTCTTGATTGCTTCATAGGTGAAAAAATTCCTAGTCTCCATACATCACAGTACCTGTAGTTTTTATGACCCTGGGATATAGTAGAGTATACTTAATCTAGTTATTACTTGTAAATGAAGTATTTGGTGAGAAGCAGAATACATACCTACTTAATAAAAATTATCTATATTTACTGTATGGTAATATAAAGCATGTTAATACTGAGATGCATTTTAGAGCAGAGTCTATTTTGTAGAAGTAAATTTTGAGGCAATTTCTCTCCAACAGAGTTTGCAAACTAAACCCATCTTTTCCATTACACAGGAAGGAGAGGGAAGAACAGGTATCTGAGTTGAAGAGAGTGAAATCAATTTGCTGAAGGTCAAAGACTGCAGTCAGGTCAGGAATCAAACCTTAATTTGAGTTTATTGCTTTACTATCAGAGCACCTACTCTATCAATCCCAGATTGTTATTTTCACATATTATTTCATGGATTTCCTTGAAGACGTTCATTATTTGTTGCTTTGAAAAGACTTCAAGAAACTTTGTTGAAGGCAAACTTTAACTGTTCAATTAAGTGTGGCAATGACCTCTGAAAACTTGAGTAGGCTGTATCTAAATGTGCATGGCATGTACAGTCCCGTTTTAGTAGCATGTGCAGGGTTGAGAAGTTGGAATAGATTACCTCTACAGATCTGTTGCAAACTAAATTCTTCTTTGAGACTCTTTTGGCATATATTGTAAGTATTATTTGAAAAACCAGAGTAATCGAGACATAACTTTTCCTTCGATATTTAAATGATTTACAAATACCTGTATCTGTCTTTGGAAGAATCTCCTGCAATGTGGCAGGAGTATGAAGTATTCATGAATATGGAGTTTGCACAATTGCTTGGCTAATTTACTCATTTTCTAATCTAATTTGGACTGGATTGCTTTGTGGTCTATAAACTTTATTAAATTTGCCTTAAAAGATCTGAAGATCTAACCATAGCGGGGCAGTTTCAGAAAACAGCTAACTTTGCAGGTAGATACATAGTTTGGCAAAAAATATGAACTAAAGACTGGTCATGAAAGTGAGAGCTGGGTGTGAGTGTGCTACGCTTTCCTATAGGAACTATTTTGGTACCTAGTTCAGAAGCAAGAATGAAAAAATTAGGACTGTGCATCAGATGAGTGGGAGGAGGATATGACAGGTAGTTTTTAAGTGTCCAAGCCTCATTTAAGATGCATTTGGGTTTTGTCTTTTTTTAGCCTTGTTCAGTAATGTTTGCAGTATATCTGATGCATGAATATTGAGTTCTCATTGAAACTAATGAGTGAAACTTTTGTACTTGGTTTAGAAATGGAGTTTGTGATGAATACCATTATAAGTCAGATTTTCACCTATGATACTGAGTTTTGTGTATCCTAACACTTTGGCGTTTTGATGACACAATACTACTTAGCACTATTTGGAAGTTGCTCCTTGAAAACCTGACATGAGTAGAGGTTCTTGTGTATTTCTTCAGCTTCTAGGAGTTTAGCAGACATGGAGGGACATGTAAATACATGCTAAAATACTCTTGCAGTGTCCTTGCTGAGGTTGTGAAATGCTTCGTGATCTTCTGGTAAAAAGTTTAGCTCTTGGCTGCTGGATTTTCTGTATCTTGCTGGTTCAATAAGAAATTACTTTTGTGGCTGAACAGCAATGCAGGTTCCCTTGACAGTCGATGAGCTAATTAAGTTGGCTACTTCCATATTGACTCTCCTTTCAAATATAATGTAAAGAAAGAATGATAGTACAGAAATCCATAAAATTGGTAGGAGTTATTGTAGTGACCAAGCCTCTCAATTGAAAAAAGGCTGCTCTGGCTGTGCTTATTTATTACATCACCTCATCTGCATCAGGAAAGCAGAGAGTATAGATGCTCCAAAAACAAAACAAGCAAACAAAAAATAGCTGTGACAGGATATTTTTAGTTTATTTCATTCTAATGCTTAGGTTTTGAGTGAATTGGGATGAAATTAAAGGTAGCAAGGGGTATGCAGCTGAAATCCTTTAGATAAGGAATCTTTTATTTAGTGTATCTGGCTAGTGTGCTGTCAAATTCGCACATCTAGAGATAGTGAGTTGTGCTTCAGCTTTGACCCTCAGCTTGACTTTCGCTGTGTGAGGGTTGTTTTAGGCTGGCAAAGCTATCTGGAGCTCTGTGACGGAGATGGAAAAACAGGCAGGGAGTAAGTACCAGGCTTCTCTCAGAAGTTATAATTAAGGGAGAGGTATATGAACCAAGACGCCCTTAGCACAGTTGCATTTCCTTTTGTAGCAACTCTTTCACTGTGTACAAAGAGAACTGGTTAGAGGTTGGGATTTTTTTTTTTTTATTCAGCAGGTTATTCAGCAGGTTATTCAGCAGGAGCTCTTGTGAAGGGTTCCTGGACTCCCCTCGCATACTTCCTGGGTAACCATATTGAAGGTTTTCCTATTGGATAGGACTTAACAAAATGCTGAGGTTGGATAGCAACAGGGAAGAGGGCATATGGATTAGTACATGCTGTATAACAGAAAATAATGGGAAACAAAGGAATGGGTTGTTTTTAACTGGAAGGAAACCATTTATTTTTGATGTTTTAGAGCCCTCCTGAGAAATAAGGGATTCATTTGGGGAACTATAAATAAGACTAAACATCCAACAGAAGGTATTTAAAGAGAAGTTTGAAATAAGCACCACTTAAGTACCTTCTCCGTTTGATTCTTGGATTGATTTTTTTTTTTTTTTTTTAATTGCATTTCATTTTGACATTTGAAAGTAAGTTGTAGTGTTTTGTATATTTAGGAAAAATACTATCTTGGTTTGCTGTGGTTCTCAGTCTCTGCAGTGCCCCACGTTTAACCAAAGAGGACATTTTGATCTTATATATCTGATGAATATATTTCAGATATCTGAATAAATTTAGCAAGATGGTAATTAACATGATTAATATACAAGGATAAATTCTGTAACGTGTCAGATGCAGATACGTTCAGCAGATATGCAAGCATACAGCATATGTATAACTATAGATATACTTTAAACCTATAGGTCAGATCCTTTTTTTATCAGCTGTCTTCATCATAGCTTTATATTTTCTGTAGAAATGGTATTCATTGTGTTCTTCATAAGCACAATAAATATTTAAAGCTATGCATTTTGTTATGTTATGCATACCCTACTATAATCTTATTTGCAAAAAATCAATTAATATACATATCTCAAAATAGATACTTCATTATAAAAAGTAAGAATTGAATAATTCTCCATTAAATACTTTTGTAGTTGTTCAAAGAGTCATTTGAACATGTAGTAACTGAACATATGTTACTGGAATAGCTGATTCCTGTGAGGGCAGCTGTGTGAGAGACAAAGGAAAAGAAACGCAGATTTATCTTCTAGCGGGGCAGAGGGTTAGCTATTTTATTTCAACTTAAAACTAGTCTTGCTGTGAGTATGATAAAAAGCAGGACAATGCTAAATTACAGCTTTTTTTAAGTTTCTCTGAAACATTTTTTGGTGTTACATAAGTAATTAATAAATATGCATAGAAAAGGTTGCATAAAATACCAGTCCTAATCCTTAAGGTCTTGATGTAGGTTCTATGTCTAATTGTATGAGACACAAAAATGCCTTATCCCACTCGTGCCAGTTATCTGAGATTGTATGGGAAGCAGCAACTGACCTGAATACAGTACTGAACTGGAAGCACATGTGCAGCAGATTGGAAGGTAGAGGTTCTAGTAGAAAGATTTTATATCTGTCCCAGAAACTTCTTCGTATAGTGGGTAGCTCTTACTCAGGTGGATTTTATAAAGATGTATCTACATAAATTGTGAAGTTTAATGTAGTTGCTACTGTCCAATTTTTGTGATTGTTGAGGTTTTTTATCTTTTCTGTGGAAACATAAAGCACAGTAAGCTAAACAAGCATAAAACTGATGTTCTTGCCCATATGTCTTGGCCAACTGTTCTGTTTTTTTTTTTTTTTTGGCCAACCAATACTTTTCTCTTTATGACCACAGCTATGGAAGCTACTGCTCAGAAGTTGCATCATCAGAGTATGGGTTGGATTTTTTTTTTTTTTTTCTTGTTTCTTATTTTTAAACACAGGTAAGAGTGGTGGCAGTGACAACTGCTTTAAAAAAAAGGGTGGGAAGCCTGATCCTACATATCCTTGTGGACCCTTAATTCTGCAAGCTTGCAGTTGCAACTTGAGGCTCTGTAATAAGTTTCAGGACCACTCTGTCTTTTGAAAATTGATACTGGAAAAATCCTGATACTTAGAACCTATTCAGTGCATTGTTAATCAGTTATTTGTATGCAAGATAAGTCCTGAATATAATAGGTCTGAAATTAAATAATAGTTTTAAAAAATGGTGGAAGTAGGCATGTGCAGTCATCACTGAGAAATACGTGTCAGTAAAATGGGACTCTAAGAGCAGATTTATCTATGAATTGCTTTGAGTAGGAGATTAAATAGGACATAAAGATACATTGGTATGGAAATAAGGAATAGCTGTAGAATAAAATCATCTTGCAGAGACACGTTTTTGTGACAGAAATGCACCCAAATAACACAAAATTGTAAACATTTACAAATGAATGGGAGAAGAGTTATGTATTGTAAAGGTTGGTGACTGATTGTTGCTGTAGATCTATACAGCTCAGGATTAGTCTGACTGTGGTAGTGGTCCATTTTTTTTTTTTCCCCTCTGTTTTTAGCATGTTTGAGTCAAACATCTTATTACAACCCATACGTTAAAAGAAAATTACTCCTGTTTATCTGTGAAATTGAAACAACCTGAAAATGCAATATTTTAGACAGTATTGGCAGTGTCAGGCTTTAATTTAATTATATGCACTTTATTGCTTGTGTTTGGAAGATATTTCAGATAGCTAGATGGCTTTATGGATCTTCTTGGACCTTCTGAGGGGTATAGAGTTGCCAGTAACTGAGAGGGACTCAGTGCAGCTGTAACTCAGACCATTCTAGTTTTGTGCTTCAGTTCTCTTGTAGGTCATTACCGACTTATGAATGATGCTTGTAGCTGTCAAGAAAAATAGCAGTAGACTTAACTATCAACACCAGAACTGATGTTTATGCAGAAGGCTAGTTCTGCTCTCACTTACACTGTTTCTGCATTAGGACATATTTTGAATAATACCATAGAACCAACTCTCAGTTTATTAGAGAATTTTAACTTATATATAAAAGTTGACTTTTTCTCCTTTTTAACAACTGTTTAAGGCACTGAAATGGTCTGGAGTGTGCTGTGTTGGGATACAACAGAATTATTGAATGTAAAAGCACCCTTGACCAGAAACAAATTTCAGTTATGTTTAAAACATATTTTCTCCTTTACTCTTGATCAGTGTTATTGCCATGCTCTGAATTGCTCTGAAGTTTCAAGTTGAGCTGAGCAAGTAATAAATGATACATGTGTGTGTGCACGTATTAGGAAAAAAAAAAAAACTAACTCAAAAGAATCAAATGGGTGATATAAAAGAGCAATGAAAGAGGACTTTAAAATGTTGCAGACTTGAAAAGATTCAAAGGAAGGAAAAAAATACAGAAAGCAAAGGTGAAAGATGAAAGGAAGGTTGCACAAAAGGTTATGGTAAATAATAAGAAATTTATAAGCAACAAAAGGTCAGTGAAGGAGACAGCTATGTCTCTGTTCAGTAGCAGTAGTAATTTATTGACAAAAGGAAGCATAGTGCTAAGATATTAAATGAATTCTGTTTCAATGCTTGCAAAGGAAAATCAGAGTAAGATGCCAAATTCCCCAAAATAAATAATATAGTCATAAATTCCCCCAAAGCAAAGAGCAGTAGTGAATAAAACAGGTTGTGCCAAAATAAGTGCACTAGAAATTTGAGGATCTGAACCTGAGAGCTAACTCGATTGCCCAGCTGAAGCTTGTGAATCTTACCTCAGAGCTGTGCTTAGCACAGCTAAGGGAACCTTTGTCCATTTCTTGATTATTTTTATTTATTTTTCTCTCCCCTGGAGACAGCATCACTCTGAAAATGGAGAAGAGGTTCTGCAGGGTCCTCTCTGTCTCTTTGAGTAGAGAATAGGAAGGAACATTTTTATCTTCCCATGTTTCCAGTCAAAAGCTGACTGGTTTTTTTCTTTTTTTCTTTTTTCTTCTTTTTTTTTTTTTTTTTTTCCTTCCCTGAT
>WHYT01017728.1:266158-284682 GCA_009806455.1 Tetrax tetrax | reverse complement strand
TTTTTTTTTTTTTTTTTTTTTTTTTTTTTTTTTTTTTTTTTTTTTTTTTTTTTTTTTAGCTGAATATAAATGAAGATGATATGTCAATGCATTGTGAGCTAGTATTCTAACACTGTTTTCTTTGTAATATGTTATTTAAACTTACTGCTAGAAATTTTTTTTATCCTTCAAAAATTTGGATAATCACATATCAGACTTCCTCTGAGATGCTGTGAAAGTTGGATTAGCTAACTGTGCCAATAGTCCCAAATATTTCTGCTATAGGCAGACTTGTAAGAGGTAATAATAAATACCTTGTCTTACCTGAAATATATACTTTTAAATGAAAGTGAAATATACAGTCCTGAAGAAGACACTGCTAGAAACTCTTCAAGGCTTTCTACACGCATTTGTCACTTACGTACCTTCATTTGCCATGCAAGTCAGTCTCCAGGGCTTCACCATTCAGAGAAAGTGGATTCCTGCAGTGTTTATAAAAGCATGCGTGTTGAAGATTGAGTTGGGAATCAGTCACCCCAAACCTATTATCTCACAAAGTGGTGCTGTTAATCTGTCAGGTTTCAATCAAGAGTAGTAAGCAGCTGCATCATTAATTCTATGTATTTGTTTGTGCTGATTGTGTTTGTACATGTGGATATGAAATATTAGGCCAAGTATATTGAAACACTTCAGCCTGAGGCTTATGCTTTGCCTTCCTATTTTGGTAAGAAAATTTTGCCCTTTGGTAGCTTAACAGATTTCTTAAGAGTGTAGTTAAATCAGGGAGCATTTCAAAAGGCAGAGAACCTCTTCACAGAGGGGGAAGGAATGAGAGGATGGAGTGGGAAAAGCAGGAGAAAAATTGGGGAAAGGAATGCCAAATCTATTCAGAATTTAAGTGAAATCTGACTTTGAGAGGAGAGAGAAATGTGAATAAGAGCTGAAGTGTCTCCTGTAAGTTGCTTGTCTCTTCTGCTCCTGCTCAATGGGTACTGTTGTCTCAGAGCTCTACTTGCACTCATCTTACATCACTGAGGTCTGCAATGTTAACTAGCTCACAATTATCCTTAAAGAGGGAGAACTGATGTCTGTGGTTTTGTACTTTCTCCATTATTTAAGATGCTCTTCATTGTACTGAATTGCACAGTTTATATTATTGCTTGGGAACTTTGTGTTTTGCTAGTCCTTTTGAGGCATAGAAATGCAGTATCTTGTATAGAGTGTGAAAATATATGAAGTTACTGTTCTAGTTACTGAAAGTGGTGTTTGCAGTTCAACAAAAATAGATATACCTGTGCATTTGTGTACATACACATCTATATAAAAATACATTAAAAAGCTGGCATTCTCTGTACTGCAGTGGTGAGACAATATCTGTATGAGAGTAGTCTGAGCATTGGACATGAAAATTGAGTTCTGCCTGTAGCTTTACCTCAGTTGCAGGTTTTTTTCCACAAATAAAAATTTACCAATTGCATTTGTAAAGCACACTGAAATAAAATGCATTGTATTTTTTTTTTTTTTCAGTGTTTGTGCTCTTATTCTTCTGGAAGTCTTTTTGCAAAGTCTTGTGAAGACTTCAATATTTAGAATTTTAGTATTGGACAGCAAGATACATTAATGGTCTGCTTCATTAAGTATATTTATAGAAATAGTAACTCTCTAGTAACATATATGCATTCAAAATAATATAATATACACCATCACTTCATTATTCCTTTTTTAATTACCATTATTTCCAAAGAATTAAAATAAGATTAGGACCCCTGCTGTAGCAGTCACTACATAAATACAGGTATAAGCAGATGTCTTTCTGCTCTGGTGGGCATAAGCTTGTGCTGTATTTTGCAAAGAGAGACAGTTGATTCATTTTCCTCTCTAAAGTAGGCAATTATATGTCTACACTATCAGTGTATTTAGCCAAACTTACAAGAACCTTTGTGGCAACAAGTGTTTGAAATGCCTTGGAATTTTGCAGTAATTGTTCCATTGTTTTCTTCTTATTGATATTTTTTTTGTGTGTAATTATTTGTAAAGGAGCATATATAATCACCTTACTTCTCCTTGCTAAGCTAGGAGTAATTATTTATTTAGTAAGGCTGTCAATAACTTTGAGCCAAGAAATAGAAAGCCTTTAATTATATGTGAAAATATGATATTTCCTAAGAGTTCCCCATGTCTAATGTGTTTATACGGACTATTTCTATCCAAGGCCTTTGAAGTTGCTATACATTAATATTTGATCTCACTTTAAGTGTATGCAGCACTAAACAAATTGACTATACAGTTTAAGTCTAAGAAAAATCTGCAAACAATTCTCTCCCATTTTTGATATAAATATATTATTATTTTCTTAAGATCTACATTACACTCTTGAAATACATCATCTCAGAAAAACAAAAGGGAAAAACCCCAAACCCTTCAAAACCATAGAAAGCTCCAGATCAAGGTCAGTTAACTGAATATGAGGGGGGGGAGGATGCTTTTGTATGTCTTTGGGCAAATAGCTTGAGCACAATCAAGTCTGACAACAGTACCATTTAAGATTAAGTGCCTCATCCTTAATTATGGAAGTTTGCCTCTAAAAATGCAAGTTTTCCTTTTGTCCTACCTGCATTCACCTCTGAGCGTTTCTTTTCACAATAATACAATTTTTTTTTCTGTGTGTATCTCAACATTTAGGGTTGCAATTGCCCCAGTCCCTGCTTAGCCACTGCTGTCATCTCCAAACAGCCTGGGCAGTGAGAGCCCCCGCTCCCATGACCTGACCTGAGGTGGGGAAGCTTGCTGTAAATCCTTTACAACTGAGCCCTTGGGGTGTTCATAGCCTGAAACTGAGCTGTGACAGTATTTATGGGATGTTTGCATCAGAGTAGGACTAAAGCAGCAGTGCTGGTAAGCACAAAAGCTTCCTAATTGTTCAATCAATTCTAATCAGGATGGAGAAATTATGCAAAGAATGACAAATGACACTACTACAGCTGCAGGCTACCTGTACTGGAGCCACTAGACCACTTGTGGAGATGTTCTCCCATGCAAACAGGGTCAAAACCTTGAGATGAAACCAAGACTTAGCAGTAGGCCTCTATTCCACACTCTACCACCCCAAAAAAAAAAAAAAAAAAAAAAAAAAAAAGGCCAAGCAGAAATAGAACTTAAAAAAAGAATTCCTCAGGTTGCAAAATGTCAAGAGTTTTCTTAAGCTTGCTTAGCATCAGCAGGCATAATTTACTCCCTTGGTGCACCAGTCCCTTCGCTGCCATTCCACCTGGTATGTGTGCCAGTAAAAGGATGATGGAAGAAGTCTTAGCTGCTGATACCTAACTGTGAGGTGCCTAATAGCCTAGGAAGCTTTTTCTGGAGGAGAAAATGACAAGCTGACTGCACTTTTTATGACCTTTTTACTATTCTATCATAAGTATCCATGGTAACATGACTGTTCTTACATGCCAGTATGTAGCATCAAAATAACAATAAATGCTGATTTAAATTAATGTGGTTAAATAGAACTTGCTGTCAGGTGTGCTGGAAAAAAGAGATACTAGAGTTGGGACACAAGGAAGATGAGTCAGCAATACATTATTCCTTTTTGCCTATGTACATTGACTTTTCTTTCTTTTGTCTCCCCTCCCTCTCAATTTGCTGCTGTGGAATGTAATTTAATTTATTAATTCTATTTGTATGTCATGTGAATGTCTTATTAAGGGTCAATACTAATTTCAAAAAGATTTCAAGTCATTTTAAACAGTGAATTTCTGTTTGCTTTGATGGAATCCAAAGTTAATTCTTAATAAACAGTGGAATCCAATGGCACATGAGCTTAAACGATGGAAACTTTTATTTTATGTTTGTGATGTATAATGTAGTTTCTGGATGCCTTTAATACAACCAGACAAGCACATAGGTGACCAAAACTCCTTCCTGTAATGATCACACTTCATTCACTTGTAGGCAAGTTTGAGAGTTTTTTGTGTTGTGTAGAAAGATGATTCTTGTTTAAATGTTATACTTCTGTATGATTTGTCATCACATGAGCTTCACTTGTGTTAAGGTGGGGAATACTTAGATTCTGAAAATATCTTTAACCAATGCTGATTTATTTAAATCAAGATTAAGATCAGGTGAAATATAAACACGGAAAGAAGGAAAAAAACAATCTTAATTGCTCTGAAGGTCTTATCAGTTGCTTCAGGTGATGAAGGGCTTTTACAGATGACATAGGTGTTTCAAAATACTGTTTTGGAAGCTCTTTCTGCCCTTACTTTCATCTTGATGTGGGGTGAATGAATACCTAATTGAAATAGTAACTTGTGAATTCTTGCTCTGCAGAAGTGATACTTTTCCAGGTGTTGTGATTTGGAACTTGTCACCTACCTGAAACCACTCCAGCCTCTGTATCACCAAGCTTGTCTAGATTCACCTCAAATAAAGACACTAACTGCAAAATGTTGGTGGTGTTTTCATTGTAATGGTTTGGTTTGTTTGGGTGTTTTTTTTTTTCCTTCCAGGAAGAATTTCTCAGCTGTGTCCTGCTGTACCCTCAGAGCCAAGCGCCGGGTACCCTGTGCGCATCCCTCCCCGGCGGCCGCTCTGGCGCTGGGTACCGGTACCCGGCAGGGCTGGGCTGCGGGCTGGGCTCTGCTCGTGACATCACTCCCGGAGCTCGCATCCCGCTTCCAGCTCCTTTTCCCTGCTCCATCTGTTGGTCTGTCGGCTCCGGCGGAGCTAGGACCCTCCCGCCAGCGGGGCGGGCAGCTCCCGGGCGAGGCGAGGCTCCGGAGCTGCTGGGAGAAGAGAGGAGGAAGAGTCGGTGCGAAGAGGGTGAGGAGGAACGGAACCAGACAGAGGAGCTCCAGTATGAAATTCATCTCTGCTTATTACTTGCTGCCTCTCTTTCCTGCCCTGGTTTTCAGCGCTAGGTGAGTACCGAGAGCTATTTTGCTTAGAGTTCTCCTGTTTTGCTTGCTTTTTTAGATTCAGTGCTCTAAGATAAATAATACAGATTTCAGCTTTCACTGAGGCTGTAAGTTCAGACCAGATACAGTCTCTGATTCTTATATCTCCCCCCCCCTCCCCGTGATCCTCTGAAAGATACTGAATCTCCTGTTGGTGTTTCTATGCTTTTTTTAATGATGTAAAAGAGCTACACATGTGTAAGTTGACCCACAGCTTATGTGATGTAACAAGAGAGTAACACATACAAGCTTTATATATACAGCAGTAAAACCAGACAGACTCTGTTTCACTGGAAATAAGGAAGGCAAACAGCTGAAAGTGAGGACACGCTAACATTTTCCCTTACAGGGTGAACGCTTGAACAATGTCATCTCAGTTTAGGATTCTACATCTGAACACATGCCTAGGGCTTACCTTTTTTTTTTTTTTTTTTTTTCCTGTGAAATGCAGGTGAGATGTTGCAGCGTTTTGCCAATGCCAAGAAACATGTTAAAAAGTTGGTGCAGTCTAGAAGCATTCCTTTCTGCGCAAGTATCACTGAGGAAAATATGAACAAAATCTATCACAGCTTAGAAATAAAGCCTGTTCTGACAAGATAATATGTACTGCTCAGTTGCTCAGAGATAGTGTATTCTCCATGCTGTAGACATAACAGGTTCAGCAAAGAAAAGATAAAGCTGAGACACTCTATCCCGTTGTCTTGACGTACACAGATGGAAAGTTAATGCTGGGTACAGAGCGGATCTGTTTCAACTGAGGGCAGTGTCATTGTGGCTTCTTAACTTCCAGTTCCTTATCAGAAAATCAAGCCCAAATTTTGACTCTGGTATTTCTCTGGTGTCATAGTAACAAGTACCCTATAAACTTCTAAGTCCGTAAAGCTTGTTATGAGAGGATATATATATATGTAGATTTGTCAGGGAAATGTCTCTCTTCCCTTATTCTTGGTCTCTTCCTGTAGAATCAGCATTGAAGCAGCTTTTTGCAGAAGCACTGCATGTTTTAAGACTTATTTGTTCAGTCAGGCTTTAAAAAAAAATAATAAAAAGATGAAAAAGAAAAAAGGATTTGCCTGCTAAGTACTTGGGTACAACAGGAGTGCATCTCTGAACATCCCCAAACACAGGCAAATGATAACTGAAAATCTGAGTGGGAAAAGGCCCCAATACAAGGAGAAATCAGGAATATCAGAATGCTTCAATTACTTCACTCCTTTGCCGGGGGTTGTTATTGGTGAGGGAGTGGTACTTTTTTTTTGGTAACACTTCTGATTTAGGGAGTCTACCATGGCGGTCCGTATGAACTACTCTGATGGTCTTTGAAATATAAAACTTAGAGAAAAGCTGTAATATATTGTGATTCAATAATTATCCCTTCTGAGTTAATAAATGATTTAAAGAAACATTTGCTAGCGGTCAAGTGTGGAAACTTCTTGTCAATTTGGATTAATAATTTTACACTCATTTAAGAGTGATACATTCTTTGCCAAATTATGCCAGAGTTAAAAAGGGGAGGAAGTACCAAGCCAGCTTTTGCAGATACAAGTTTGTATCTTGCATGAACTTGTGTATATTAAACTGTAGTGAAAAGAGATGTGAAAAACTATTCTAAATTTTCATATCTTATTGTCTCTATAATGCATTTTACAAACTGCTTGAACATTGAGGGGACTAAACTGTAAAGTCCTAAAAGCAGGTGCTTCATCTTATTGAGAAAATAGTACCTGTATGAAAAATCAACTGTAGCTCATTCTTGATAATTTTATAAAAAGCAAACAAACAAAAACACAAAAAACCCTCACCCAACCAAATCCCTCTCCAGCTTTCAAAAATAATTGGACAGAATATGAAGTTGAACTTGACATGTGAATCCTAATTATGAACCGTATGACTCTGAGGAGTGAATATACTTTCATTAGAGTATAATTTTGTGGCATACGATGGTTTGTCTAATTGGGGGATGAAAATGATCAATGTGAGAGAAATTCCAGTTAAAATTCCAACTAAGTACAGTATGTGTTGCAATGTGAAGTTTTACTTTTGATATCAGATCAGCCATCCTGTTGAAAAGGAGATTGAAACTCTTCTGTAGAGCTGGAGATTTATACAAGTCCTGGACTCCTCCATTCATCAGTTGCTTTCAGTCACTTGACTTTTAACAGGCTGTGTAGAACATAGAGTAATTTTTCAACAGCGCATGATGGAAATTTAAAAAATGATACAGTGCTATCAATATGCCATCTACTGGAAAGAGATTATGCTTTAACCTCCTTCAGCAGAAGGCAATTCTCTCTGTGGTAGCTAGTATTTTTTGTAAAGATATGGTTAATTCATTGGTTGGACCCAACCAGAGTGGGCTTGCGGAACTAGTTGTGTTTGCAAAAAGCAGAGTCTAATACCTTGCTGTGTGAAATTGCTTAGCTAAGGTAAAGCATCAGCCTTGCAGGGCAAAAAATTGTCCATCATGAGGACTTTTTTTTTTTTTTTCAAGTTTGTACAGAAGCACGGTATCTCCATTTCATACATTGGTGCTGAAACCAGTGAGCACAGTACTTGCTACAGAGGTGGATAACTGCTGCTTTTTGTTCCTTCTCATGTGGTGATGCAGTCATCTTTGCATCGTGTCATGGTGATAGTTTTGGAAGACCTCAGCATGTCTTTAAGCCTAACTGTAAACAAATACGAATTGATGAGTTTAACTGTCTTAACACAGCATGTCATCTTTGCTTATTTTCTAGCATTGTTAAAAAGAGGAAAATACACAGCTATTGCTTTTAAGATTATGTTATTAACTTCTGGTTTTTCAGAACTGTATTAAGCTAACTTCTCAGCATGGTCTGAAATCACATGCATGAACCAAATGCCTATCAAATTACAGAAAGTTCATGATTTTGAAAGGAACGATCTTTCCTATGTTACCCAAACTCAGTTTGGTGTGGTTTTGAGATGGAGAGATGACTACTCTTAATCATATTTCCAGTTGGTTTTAGTGCCAAAGAGGTGACAAGATTGAGGTGTATTTGCCTGTCCAGTTAACCACATATGTTTTGATGGAATAAGTGAAAACTACTGCTCTAAAATCAGTCTAAAAAAAAAGTGAAGGGGAACATTTTTGAGGTGAATTTAACTCAGTGAAACTATTCTGAACTTGGTGGCAGATAATAGTATGCTCCAGGTCCAATTCTGCAGCCACCTGCCTGCTTTTGCAGCCTCAGACACCTAAGCATTCTGACTGGAAAATTATTTGTAGAAGGGAACGCTTGCATGAAGTCAGTTGTCGGGGTCAGTAACAGGGATTTGTAGTCCAGATTATTTTGTCTAATGAGACTTCCCTGCTTTTAGCTGAAAGGACAGTTTTCTGTATATTACTTGAACATTACTACTGGAAGTCTGGATACTGTAGTCTTTGCCAACAACATTTTTTTTTGTCCTAATGAGAAATGTCTGACTCTTTTTAAAGAAGCTTGATGTGAAACAAAGCTTTCCTTTTTTTTTTTCTATGACAATTAATTTCTTTCTGTCCACACATGAAATATGACAAAGCTGCAAGACATTGAATAATTTGGTTGAAGTAGAATGCTTTATAGCTGAGAACAGGACCATAAACCCAACAATAATATTACTACTACAGCAGCTCATTAAATGGATGTACAAACAACAGAGCTGTAAAAGGCAGAACTTATTTTAATGTAGAGAAATGGCTGGTGGTAATTTTTTTCTGAATGTGCAGTTCACTGGCAGTCTTGCTACAGTGATGATACAAAGCAATCTGTAATTTGTTGGTTTCAGAAGAATGCCACTTCTGTAGTTTGTAGCAGGAAAAAAGTAGTGTGCTCATTTCTGGTAGGTGGATGTTGCTTAATGAAGGTGTGGGTGTTGATCTGGTGTATGTCTGCTGTTGGAAGTGACAGAAATATAGTGAATTAACTTACCTTATTAAACATGAGAACCTGACATAAATGCTTGCTTTGTTCCTGGACGTATTTTCAAGGTCACTATTTTCTTTACATTTGTTGGTTTTGGTAATTATTTTGTTAAGGAATATGAAAATACTAGTATCTTTCCTCTCACAGGTGTGTGAAGGACTGAGTCTGAGACTTGAGGAAAGAGAAAGGGGGAACGGCTTTGATGTTAGGTTGGGAGGGAGAATGTTGAAAATCTTTGTTTCTAGTTCTTAAGCTCTTTCCTATCTTAGAAATGCTCTTTGGGCTATAATCAGATGTTGAAAGTAACTGTTTTGTATTTAGACTGATATGAGAGTAGAGGGAGCCCTGCTCCTTCCTAGATTTTGAGGTGGAAGGAGGATGTGTGCTAACGCCCTCGGCTCTAGCCACACCATTGTTACGTGCTCCGGTAGGTAGCCAAAAGTGATCCTCACTTTTGGGATCTCAGGCTGAGGTCCAGCAGTATCCTTCCTTTTGCCCATGATTGAAGGTGAACTCTGCAGAGTGGTCGTAGGCGGTGGGGGGGAGAGGATGATGCATTTTTCCTGTAGGTTTGGTGGATAACAGAGACTGTGTTAATATTGTACTTTCCGAAATCTTCCAGAAATGCAGGAGCATTAACGCTATAATTTGGCTCCTGCTTAGAATTCCTTTCACACTTATTTTTGCTTTCTGAGTTTTCTGAGCTGTGAAAGCTTTCTGATTTCTATCAATGTGGATGATGATGCATGTTTGGTTAATGGCTTGTAAGGACTTACGTTTCAAATACAGAAGTGGCATTTAGCATACAGCTTGCAACCTTACTATATCTGAAGAGCCATGTGCTTTGTTGTGGACTGTGTTTAAACATAATGGGACAAATTTACAAGTGGCACAACTCAGTTATTTCAAGGAATGTGTTTAGCTTAATGGAGTTAATTCCATGATTTATAAGCAAGTGCCTAATACAGCAAGCCAGAAACTATTTGGTGAAACAAAACCTTTTCCTCCTTCTAAGAGATAAGTTTTGAGCTCCAGTGATATATTTCAAAAGAACAAAACCTAAAAAAACAACAGCCACCACTCCAAACAAAAACAAACAAACACAAACCCCCAACCAAACAAACAAAAAAACCCACCCCAAACCAAAAGAACCAAAACCAAGCCCAAATTACCCCCTCTCCAACAAAACCAACCAACCAGCAAAAAAACCCAAACCATCAGATGTGTGGACATGGGGAGCTACTTCTCCTCCTTGCACAAAGCCCATAGCCTCAGGGGTGCGAGTGCTGGACTACAAAACTGACAATGGCAAAATGAGGGAGCCTTTTCTTGACACAAGTGCAGATGCCAACCATCCTGCTTTAGAGTACACGGCCACTTGAATCTGCAGGCTTGTGGTACAGTGCAGATTTTCAAGGTAGCTTTTAAACAAGGTGCGTAGGGTACCTCTGTCTTGTGTAGAAAAGTAAACAAGAACATGCTGTAGATGGACAGCTTTGGCGTCAGAATGAGATTGCGTACAGCTAGTTTGGGAATTCCTGTACTTGAACTGAACCATATATGCGTATAAGAATAGATGTGTGTATATAGACACATACCCTTAATGTTAGCCTTACGTGACAGACCTGCTTCTCCACGTTTGGAACACTTCTGCAGTAGAGCAGCCACACATTTTTTTTTTCTGTACATCTTGCACTTGGCATCGAGGAAAGAGAGAGCTTATTTTTTGCCAAAGGTTTTAAATTTTACGCTGTTACGCTAGGGCTAATACTTGGTTAAGAATGATGCCCTTGGAAGTGGTGTGCTTGCTATGTTATTTTATTATCTGGGCTAAAACATGTAAAAGTGCCCCACGAATTTAAGCTCTGCAACCTAAACTAGAAATCCAGAAAGAAAGTCTTCCTCAGTTCAGCCAGAAATACTAAAACTAGATTATTTTGTTATGTTTTGTTATTTGTTTTTCTGATTCTGGAATGTGAAAGGAAGAAGAAGAAAAAAAAAATGAAGGTAGGAAAAGAAAGGATGCTGCTAAAAACTTTAACCTTCAGGAAAGACTTACTTTAGATTTGATCTAATCTACAGTTAAAATATTATTGAAATTCTGTATGAGCGCGGGTAAGTCTTAAGGATCACTAGAATTCAGTCTTAATGTAATAGAACAGTTGGATTTCTGCTTGTTTTGCTACATCGAATGCATTTCGGCCCAGGAGACCTGCCGTGGAGGTACTTCGGACATTTTAATATGTTCTTTGTATTTAGAGAAATTATAATGCTGATACTTTCCTGTTTCTTTCTCATTTATTAATTTAAAGCTAGGGTAGAATACAAGGATATCTTAACCTAAACTTGTAATCCCTCTTTCTGTGAGATTGTGGGTTTGGTATTTTCTGTCTTTAACGAAACTTCTTCACAGATAGTAATCCTTAGGATGCACTGCTCTGCAGACAAATAAATCTCATTTATGCCACTTGTCAAAAACAGTGTTTCTTCTCACTATCTAGTTTTGCATAATGGGTGCACCAGCTATCCTGTAGAGGTCAGGTCTGTAAATATTCTCTGTATGGAAAACAAGTAATATCTTTGTCAGAAAGAATAAAGAGATTTCATACCATCCTTCAGTCTTAATATTGTGCAAAGATTCAAGATGTGTATTGTTATATTTGCTATTTCAAACACATCAGAGTGACAAGCACCTCTTAGAAATGCTGAATAGATACAATATTGCATCAAAGAGCGGTTTTTCTGTGCTCCTATAGACTTTTCTCCCTTTCCTTCTTGTGCTATTACTTACTCATTTTACTTTTTGCCTCATATCACCCCTGTGTTCACTAATCTTTACTTTTACTATATATTATATTAGCAGTGCTTTTTGTAGTGTTGCCTCTGAAGTCTCTGCTATCTTAGATGAATCATGAGAGAAATAAACCTGTATGACTCTTACAAGCTGAAGAAATAGGCATCTAGGATTTCTCATTTCTTATCGATATTGATTGATAGCTTCTATGGAAAGGAGTTGAGAAGTTTCAAAAAATGCTAGTGTATTTTGTCTCCATGTACTATCTTAAGAAGATAAGGCTAGTATGCTGCCAGTTAGTGTATTTTACCCAAATTGTTATTCTTTTCCAGCTATTTACATATTCTTATTGTTGTTGTTTATGAATGGTCATGTTTGGTAGCTTTATGTTCACAATTTCCTTGTAGGAAATAGTTAGATTTCCTTTTCATTTGCTGATGATGGAAGTGAAAGCTGGTTGAAAAACAGATTTACTCACTGTCAGACAAGCTGCAGCACTTAGAAAACTGAATGCATTATTTGCTGAATCCCATCTAATTGCAGAACTAACACATTTCCCTTTTATTTGGAGATGGAATTGCAACACAACATCCTTC
The DNA here is from genome assembly GCA_009806455.1 of Tetrax tetrax. Taxonomy (NCBI): domain Eukaryota; kingdom Metazoa; phylum Chordata; class Aves; order Otidiformes; family Otididae; genus Tetrax; species Tetrax tetrax. The sequence continues at coordinate 272,432 of WHYT01017728.1, read as the reverse complement.
TATCTTCTCTCACAAAGTTCTTCCAGGCCACCACACTTTTACCCAATGTTGTGTTATCACTGCCTTTCCTCCTGTTTTCCCACTTAGCATCAAAAACACCTTCTACTAAAGGACAGGCAAACAGGGCTTTATAATGGGATACAGTCTTTGTAATTTCACTGTAGTATAACCTTTAGTGTATTTTCAGTAGCTGCTGAGGGTCTTTCTAAAACTTGGTTTGGTAGTGGGAGGGGGGGAAGACATTATCTAGTGTCATAAGCGGTCAATCAAATGTGGTTGTTTACTAGTACCATATAGTTGTTGGACTCTCAGTACTTGATACTGCTTTTCAGGAGTTTCTGTGATTTTTGTTGATGTGAATGGCTACAGAAGTAAGAGCTGTGACTTTGTATTTCAAAATTGCTTGACAAACTAGGGGATGCTGTGTCCACCTTATGTACCCCATCCTCATCATGTCTGAGTGATTTTTGCATTCATGTTCCCAGGCTAGCCTGTGGCAGCAAACAAGGGAAAAAAAAAAAGTGAGATTTTACCTAAATGTGTGGAAGAGAAAAGAAAAAAAAAGTGGAAAAATTGAACTGACAAGACTGAAAAGCAGCTGTGCTCTGGGTGGCGTTAGATTGTCTGTTGAGGAAGTTTCTTCCTCCTGAAGCAGCATAATGAAATGTGTGCTCAATGTGCAAGGAGAGAATGTCTGTCTTGAAAATGGAGAAATAAAATCAATTTTACTACTGCTTCACTCACAGCTTTTTTTGTAAATAAATATTTTTCAGGATGGGGTGAAGCTCAGCCAGGGTGCAAATCAAACAACTGTGTTTAGGAAGTAGCTGAACCATTGAGCTTCTTTGCTGAAACTGATCACTTGATGATTAATTCTTATTTTCTGTGCCAAAATACACAACACAGCCTTTGTATTCTTACTACTTATTAGTGACTGGCAGAGTCCATCAGCACTGCTGCGGATTTACCCCTCTATTCTACAGAGAGCACAGAACTTCCTGGCATGTGCTCTTCTGAAAATAGGCACTGGGGCTTTTTTGTTGGTTTTATTTTGTTTTCTTCTTCCTCCCGTGAAAGGAGCCAAGGTTTGCTGAAGGACCAGACATTTTAGGAAGGCTTAATACCTATAATCTGCAGTGGATTGTCTTTAAGTGTGCTGAATGAGTCTAATCTGATGCGTTTCGAATTTCAAAAGGGGACAGCATATTGGCTGCACTAACCCTGTGAAAATCTGAACGTAAATGAGCAATGTGCTTTGAAAATTGGACTGTTATTTAGCTGCTGATGTGTATGGGAGATACCAAATAGTCATGATTATTAGCAATCCATCCTGACCTCTTTTAGAAAGTCTAGCCTTGCAGCTTTCTTTGTTTCATGCTCAGCTGAGGAATAAGGTTATTGGGTTTAATGCAAATGATGAGGCTTGGGAAATGAATCTGTAACCATGGTGCCTAGATGACAATGGGGCGGGGGGGTGTGTGTGTGTGTGTGTGTGTCAGAACTCATGGCAGCGTTGCTGTTTCCCTTCCCTTTCCTTCATCAAACATCTCTAACTTTGCAGTCAGTGCAGCCCGTGCTACTTAATTTGATGAAAAAATCAGTCTCAAATAGTGTTTTGTGTGAAATCTCTGCATTCGTCCGTGAATGATGTATGAAAAAAAATACACTCCTCAAGCACACAGATAGTGAATAGAGACTTCTCTGCAGTTGCTCTTTTTATTTACTTGTAAAACAACTATCTGCTGTTCAGTATACACAGATGTGCTGTATTTGGCTCAGGGAAGCTTAGGAAAGCAGACATTTAATTTAATATTTTTCTTTAACTCATACCTCTCTCTCTATCCCTGTTTCAAACATCTTAGTTCCTTCCCCAGTTTCTACTTAGCTGGAGCTCTTTTGGCTCAAGGGAACACTGTTATCTGCTCCTGGAAGGAGAAATAATTAAATTGCTGTAAAAACTAAATAGTAAAATCTGTTTTAAAGAAGTACTAATCAGTTCTTCAAACGGACTCAGGAAAAGCTTGCATTTGTATCTATTTTAGTGGGATAGTATGTGATATTGCCTGTTTGATACCTAGACTGACAAAATTTAAATAGCTTCGGAAACAAGTAGGAAGAATTACAAGACATGTATACCAGAACTAAGTGTTTAAGAAATATACGTTCCCCTTCTATGAAATGAATCTCCCATCATTGGCTTATAAAATGTAATCTGAAAGGTTTAACCCATTTCCATCAAACAAGTGATATACCGAAGTTGATACTGCAGTCAGGGTTGAACACTATAGCATTCACTCTTCTTTACTGTAGGGACATTCTATGTTTCTTTGCTGCTTAAGATTGATGATTATATCACGTTGAAATGGTACTTTTATGTGTAATGGGAAACCTTGCCCAATAACTTTCAGTCATTACAGGAACATGAAGTTTTTGTGGCACTGGATTAAACCTGTAGAATAACGTGCTGTTGACAAGAGTGGTTGCTACCAGAGGAAGGTGAAAAAAGCCTTGTAAGAAGCACTATGGAATCATTTCATCTGCCTTAAATTTTTCCACAGTGAGGGAATGAAATGATCCTTACGGCAGCTTGAGCCATTTCGTAGAAGAATATTCAGACAGGTAACAATCTTTGTTCTTGCAAATATTTGCAAGGACTCATCTAGAGAAGTAAGTAGATGTGTTTTCAGCAGTTCAGTTGGTGACTAAGCTGGAAACAAACATGCAGATCCAAGCAATCCCCCCAGCCACCTGATTTCCAGGGAAACTGTTGGGAAGTTTCACTACACAAAGTCAGAACTGAGAAATTGCCATAGCTGTTCTGGGACTTAATAGGATGAGATAAGATATAAAAGAGGTGTGATTGGAAAACACATTAGTTTTGATATTTGTTAGAAGGAGATAACTAAAAATGGACATTACATAGTGAATGAATAAGTTGGAGTATTGATACTGTTCTAGAGATAATCTATTTACTTGTATCTTACCAGAGGCTAGGTACATCCAGGTGCTATTCTTTCTATACAAAGATGAAAAAAATAAAAACTCTATGGATGTAAGAGTATGAGAAAACATTGGAGGGAAGGAGATGACTTCTGCTCTGCTTGTTACTGCGCATGACTTGGAAATTATGGTACTGGTGTAGATTTAACTCTTTAAAATAAAAACTTAAAAACTGATTTAAAAAACATGCCTTCAAAGTCTCCTAATAAGAAAGCAGTAAAAAGCCTGCACTTTCACTTCAATTCTAGGGCAGCAGAACAAATTCCTCTTGCCCTACAGAAACCTATGCTCTGTATACTTAAAACCTCATAAATGATGGATGGACGCTTAATGCTGATGTAAGGGTAAATCTTGGTGTTCTACAGATAACTGTTTTATGGATGGTGTGTGTAGGGGGGGAAATCTCCTTAGAGCTCATTAAGTACCACACACTAATGAGGATGGAGAGAACTCTTACCTGTTTCTTGTTAATTTAATGAAAGAGTGGCAGTGGGAAAGTATCATCCGGAGCAGATGCCAAAACATCATTGTGGGTGCTAATAAAAAGAAACTAAATACCACAAAATTGTATTCAGTTCCATTAGTGTAATTTTTTTTTTTAATGTAAAAATATCCCTTTCACTCAAGGGAAAATATATAAATATGTATTGCATATGTGTCTCTGTGTAAAGGATTTCTAGTTGTAGGCACGTAATGAAGTATGAAGAATTTATTCTTGGCTTTCTTTTCTCAGTGGCTTGAATGGGTATGTATGCTTCTGCTTGTATAAAATTAAATACTTCAAGATTTTTTTTTTTTTCCTGACAGCTAAGTGATCAAATTTGGATACAACTTTTGCAGATAAAAATACCAAACTATTTCTACAGATAAAACTGAGCTTTCATTTTCTGCATCCTACCACTTCCTTCAAATGCAAGAAATTATAGTGGAGACAACCATTGTTTGTGGGAAGTACATTAATCTGGAATTACTCTGCTAGCTTCCAGTTTTGCAGTCTGTTGGTAGGACAGTCTTGCACTTAACTATAAAAATTAAACTTTAGGTAGATTCCTTGCATTTCATCAGAATATTATATTTATCTTGATAATGTCCGTTATTTGCTGCCATTGTGGCATAGGTCTAAAGCTACTGAAAAAGTAAGTTGAGAAAGTGGTGTTGTGTTAAATGCTTACTCAGCAATCTGTTATCTTGGTGGGTTTTTCCTGGCTGGGCTGGGTTATCAGTGTACTCTCCTGGTGCAGCAGCACCTGATGCATCCTGAGGGCTGTTCTGAACAACTCTCTCACATGTGAGAAATGGGTGCTTTTGCATACTCTCTTCTTCACTGGCTTTGAAGCTTTTGCGAAGTTTGTGTGGCAGGTACACCTCCAAATCTACTTTAGAGACAGATCTGAATCTTTTCAGGCCTCAAATCCTTTTATGAACTGGAAGCATTTAATATAACCTCTAAATCCATGCTAAAAATGTTAGTTGTGCTTTTGAAAATGACTAGGCTTGTAAAATTGTATTTCAAGCATGATTGGACCAATAGGTGGGATGAGCAGAATCCTGCATCTGCTTTTGAGTAATAATAAAAAAAAAATAAACTGAGGCAAAAGATTAAAAAAAAAATAAAAAAAATCATGCTTACACTACTTAGGGTAGCTGGACTCCAAAGTATCTCTGTTATTACCTTTGGTAATGAGTGAAAATGCCAGTCTTACAATTTTTACATACAGAAATGACAAGGCATTAAAAAAGTGACTTGTGATCGTAGATACAGAACTACATAAATGGAATTTATGGAAAATGGAATTATGGGAAAATAATTGTTAATAAAATTTAAGCAATCTGTTCTCCTTTGGACAGGTATCAGTTGTTATAAACTGTTAATTCGAAATGCGTGTTGATTAAATATAACTAGTTTCTTGAGTTGCTGCTCTTACTGTATAGTAATCATACTATAATTACAGAAATAGTTGAAATAGTAACCTCCTATGATTAATACATTTATAGTTATGCTGATTTATAGTTGTTGAGGATTTAACACTGTCTCTGAATGGATGTTATAATGATTATTTTCTTATTGCAGTATTTTAGCCTTTTTGACCCATGTTACAGCTCACTGTTCCTCAAAGGAAGAGAGTAGAGTAATGGAAACTTTCAGTCAACAGTTAGGATATATTTACAGGAACCACTGGGATTAGAAAGTGTTGATCTATGAAATTGTATCAAATAGTAGTACTAACTTCTGCAAGACAGGTGACTGCAGCAAAGAACGATGTTTGTTCCTTTACCATCATTACTATGCCTTGCAGCATTGTTTTCAATTGAGATAATTTGGAATTGATGAAGTGGTCTGTGTCAGGCTTTAAATTTTTATTTGTGTGGAGGAGAAAAGTGAGAAGATTTATTTTTCTATTTGCTCTCTTTATTTTCTTCTTCCAAAAGCCTGTGTGGGAATTAAGATACAAAACTTGATTTAAATGGAAAAATGGACTAAATCAGCCTTCATAAAAAGCAAACTATGGGAACTATGGGTAGGTTTGGACATGGTTACTGTCACTACTGCTTCATTTAATTTGGGTTTTTGTATGAAAACATGTGTGTATATATATCTTCATAGTGAACAGCAAGATGAAATCTTTTAAAGGTTAATCTTAAAAAAAACCACCAAAACAAAAAAAACAAAAAAAACAACCAAACCTCTAAACAACAAAACAAGCCCCTCCCCCCCAACAACTCACAAACACTTCAAAAATGGAGTAATTACTTAAATGGATGTTACAGTGTTAGAAACATTTTCTGTCTCACCCTTAATCTTTGTGTGCTTAACAGTTGCTTAGACATTTTAAAATTTCAAGCTGCGTTCACAAGACCACGGTGTTCACAACTCTTCCCTCTTCCCATGTGACCATGAGGTATTTCAATGAAATCGATTTCAGAGTAAATAAATTTTCAGCCTTAAGTGAATCCATTTATAGACCCTCACATAGCACCAGTCCGTTGCCCGTTTCTGGTTTGAATTAGTGGAAATGTGATACTGAATAAAGGACTTCCTTTTATGTACAGAAACCACTTTGAGCAGCTGAAGTGCCTGTATTATAGTGTATGTAAGGCTGAGTTTGATACCTGTATTCAAAATACTAGTGCAACAAACAATATAGAACATTCTCTGCTATAAGAAAGCAGCAGATTTGTAAGTGCATCTTACCAATGACAAAGGACCACAGACTAAGGCTTTTTCGCTTAAAAAAAAAAAAAAAAAAAAAAAAAAAAAAAAAAAAAAAAAAAA
>WHYT01017728.1:238562-265321 GCA_009806455.1 Tetrax tetrax | reverse complement strand
TTATAGGTACTCCTGCCAGCTGACTTGTGTCTTGTTTTTTTTTCTTTTTGGTAATGTTATGACTCATGCTCTATTAGTTTTCAGTGTAATGTACATGTGGTAGTTACCATGGCTGCCCTTTGAGCATCAGGAAAGAGAATAAGTACTCTTCTAATTAAAAATATAGCTTTGTATTGCCGTGTGGAAATAACAATTCTCAAATTTCCCTTAGCAGTGTCAGAATGTATACAGATATTTCAGGAGTAGTGGAATGTAGATATAAGATGCAGTGCTTGAGGGTGAAATATAAGGTAGGATGGAGGTAGTTGAGATGCAGTATTTAGTAAAAATGCTACAGTGGAACAGTGCTGCAGTACTACTGTTGTGCTACCTTGCAGTCCATGCCCAGCTCTGTTCTGTATCACTCAGATTCAGTGTACATGCCTTTGCCTTCAAATCCAGCTTTGGCTAGGAGGAAAGGGATTTTTAATGTGGTTTTGTGTGTGTGTGTTTGTGTGCACCTTCCCCCAGTGTAGTAGGCAGTATTGTGTGCTTCCAGTCCATGGGTCTTGGAACTGTACAGGAAAGAATTGTATCATTAAATTATCTTACATTCAGGGGACTGAGCTGAAAATATTTCTAGTTTAGTTTTCATTATAGGATGAAAGGAATAGGGATGGAAAAATCAGTTCTGCTTCAAGAAAGAGGAGAAGACAGGTAATGGAGAGAGAAAAACTGAGATTGAAATACCATTTATTTCTCTAACAGTGCTATGATACTCAGTGATGTTATATGTATTAAGTACTAGTGTCAGGTAAGACTCACATGGTTTCACTAGATGACTAGCATATGTTGGACATACTGCAGTAAGAGAGAAACAAATGTTTTTCTCTGAAGGCAAGACTGTGACTTTGGATTTTAATTCCTGAATGAGCTGAAGCATGAATTGTTGAAGAGTTGGTAAATGAAGCACAACTGAAACAATGGGGATGCAAAGGAATGTGCCCTGTTTATTGCTCACCCATGGTTTAAGCCTGATGGTTTATGCAGCTCTGAAAAGACGCAGCATATCTAGGACGTGTGCACTTTGACGTTCTCACGGTGGGTGTGACACGGTGGGTGTGAAAGATCTGCTCAGATGCTACCTGGAGAAGAAAGTGGAGCTGAAAATGTAACTTGTAGAAACGCAGCTTGTAATGACACAGTGGAATTATTTCCAACAGGTAACAGAAACAAAGTGCAGCAGCACTTCTGGAGGAACTGATAACGAGTGAAGGATGAAGAGGAACATTGCTTGCCAGAAAAACAGAGATGTGGAAACAAGTGACTGCAAAAGTCTGAGTTATAGTATTGGAGTTTCCTTTGAGACTGACTGTAAAAATTATAGGAACAGTCATAGAAATAAGTTAGAGGAAGAATTGAAACATGAAGTTCTATGTATGTGTTTGTCTAATTCAAATAGTGAAGGAATATATATGCCTTCAGTTTTCCAGTAAAATGTCAGAAGAGACAATTTACCACTTTCTTATACTTTATCTTACTAGTCTTGAAATATTAGGTCAGAAATGTACTTCTCTTAGCTATAGAGCATTGTCTGGATGGATTTCAATCCAGGATCAGACTCATGTAAATAAAACTGATTCGGGGGAACTGTATCTTAAAATCCTAAAATGGTTAGGGTTGGAAGGGACATTCAAAGGTCATCTAGTCCAACCCCCCTGCAAGGAGCAGGGACATCCCCAACCAGATCAGGTTGCTCAGAGCCTCATCCAGCCTGGCCTTGAAAGTTTCTAGGGATGGGGCATCCACCACCTCTCTGGGCAACCTGTTCCAGTGCTCTACAACTCACATTGTAAATTTTTTTTTCCTAATATCCAATCTAAATATTCCTCCCTCTATTTTGAAACCATTACCCCTCGTTCTATCACAACAGGCCCTACTGAACAGCCTCTCCCCATCTTTCCTGTAGGCCCCCTTGAGGTACTGGAAGGCCGCTATCAAGGTCTCCCTGGCGCCTCCTCTTCTCCAGGCTGAACAGCCCCCACTCTCTCAGCCTGGCCTCATAGCAAAGGTGCTCCAGCCCTCTGATCATCTTTGTGGCCCTCCTCTGGACCCTCTCCAACTGGTCAATGTCCTTCTTATGTTGGGGACTCCAGAACTGGACACAGTACTCCAGGTGGGGTCTCACCAGGGCAGAGTAGAGGAGGAGAATCACCTCCCTCGACCTGCTGGCCACGCTCCTCTTGATGCAGCCCAGGATGCGGTTGGCCTTCTGGGCTGCAAGGGCACATTGCTGGCTCATGTTGAGCTTCTCGTCCACCAGCACTCCCAAGTCCTTCTCCTCAGGGCTGGTCTTGATCCATTCTCCACCCAGCCTGTATTTGTGCCTGGGATTGCCATGACCCAATACGTTGTACCCATACGTTTGTTTTGCTGTCCTCCAGCTTGCCAGATGGTTTCAAGTTTGTCTGTCTGCACTAGAATCCCTGTTATCCTTACGACATTTTATATCATGCTGCTATTTTTCCTTCCAAAGGAACTTCTAGAAAGAGGATGAGGGAGAAAGGCTTTCGCTGAGCAGAATGTGTGATGGAGATGAGGGACTCTATCATAAAAATGCTGAGGGATGTGCTTGTTTTCCTCTTGGATTATTCCACTGGCCTTAGGAAGTGATCTTTCTAAATGTTTTTGGTAAATACTGACAGCATAACCTAAGCAGTTTCGTTAGAGTTGTGGTTTGAAGGATAATGAGCAAAACTTGTTGAGAGCAAGGCATCCGAAGTTATGCTGTTTAGAAACAGGAAAATAAGAAAATTATGCCCTTGTCTTTCGAGATAAAAAACATTAGGGAGATATGATATGCAGAATCCAGGAAGAAGTTATTTGCTTTCTTAAAAGTCGTCACTGGGCACTTGCCTGCCTGTTGTGTTTCTCAGCATTATGGTAAAGTCAAAATGAACTCCAGCTGCAGTCACCCGCTACACTTGCACTCCCTTACCCCCCAGAAATCCAACTCTATCAGAGTTTGCCCTGTGTCAAAACAATAAAGAAGCTGCTATACTTCAAGTAATTTGTCATGAAAGCCTGTGCTGTAACTGAAGGACATAGTTTTATCGTGGATCCAGTCCTTTTCAGAAAGCCTTTGAACTAGTTGAGTCAGTATTTTTTGGAGAGTGTTGTAGGGGAAATGGTACAGTTGAAATGGTGCCTTTCAGGTACTGATGTGTCTTTGTAGGAAATATTTCCAAGAAAAACTGTATCTCCATCTTTATAATTCTCTAACTATGCTCAGCTAAAATAGGGATGTGTTGCTGCTGATGCTGATGGAAGTACAATCAGCTACCTGGTGCTTTTTATGGGCCTTCCTCTTCCTCTTGAAGGGCTGAGCACATTGAACATCATTACTTGTGTCCTATAAAGTAAAAAAATGGTTGACGCTGAAAACAAACGGCGGTCTTCAACCAAAAAATTTTAAAATACTGGTTAGTTAAAACTTATTCAGGAGGGTGGGGATAATATTATTAACTTATACATTTTAACAGTATTAAGAAGCTTTTCTTTTGTGAGTATGAAGTGTAGTATGAATATAGTCATTAGCTATTCATTAAAAATAGCATTCCTCAAGGGATATTTTCTTTGAGTTACAATGAAGAATTGTAGGAGAGAGTCGAAATACATTTTGAACTGCCCTTGTTCTTCCTGAAGAACATTAGTAGACTTTAGACTGAAATCATGGAGGTCTTTCTGAAATATATACTGCTTACCTCATCTTTGTCTCTGTCATTTTATTTATATACAAGATAGTGTAGTATTTGTAGCTTTGGATATTAATTTATGTTACAGGGTTATGAGGTTTAACTCTGAGTAGCTAGAGGTTTTTTAAAATGAAAAGTCAATAGTTAGCTTTTTCAAGTTTTGATAATCTGATTGCACTGAAGTAGGCAATAATGAAATAGCAACTAATTTACAATTCAAAACAACAAGCTTTTCTCCTTCAAACCTAAGGACCTTTTCCCTTGAGGTAGTTCTTTTTGAAGATTCAATATGAAGCTGAGACATCATGACATAGTGAGTTGCAGCCTGGTGTAAAACCCAGAAAGGACTGACGCCCACCTCTTCTAATTAATCACAAATATCTGATTGTTCACTTGTTCATTCCTGCAGCCTTCAGTTTAAATCACTGGATTGAAATAATTTAATAATATGTGCCTTCATGAAAACACTAATGCACAACATGTTTTAGTGAAATGTAGTTTCTGATGAAATTAAATGGTGGTAGGTTACTGTTGAATTATTTAATGAAAAAAAACATGACAAATATTTCTTACAAAGGAAGCAATTTTGCATCAATTAACATGCTGTAACATCATGTAAGTTTCCTGCAACTCATCAGCTGGAAGTTAGAGGCATTTTAGATTAAGCATATAATTTTCAGGAGAAAATATTGTGTTACAAAGAATCCTGTTGTGAATTAAAATTACATAATTATTTTTACTTAGCTGGTGTATTTGTAGAGATTGCTAATGCATTAGCTGCTGCTTACATTATTTTGAAATTATCCCTAGAGTTTTGTTGAAAATCATATTTCTTTTAAGCTGCTGTGAGCCTATTATTAAAAAAAAAATAGCCCTTCTCAAGCTACTGTACATGATTGCTAACAACTCAATATTTCATTAAACAAGAGATGATCTCCAATAATTATGTAATGGGAAATTGGAAATATAAAACAAATGTGGTTAAGAAAGCCTAGGAAAAGGTGGGACCTGATCCGGTATTGAACGTGGCTTTGTTCCTCTTAGTTTGTTAAATATGATTTGTTTGTACTTTTAAAGAGAGGTGTTGCAGTTGTAGTACATCTTTTAATTTTTATTTTTTTTTTTTATAAGCCCTATGCTGAAGTATTTGTGTTGTTACTGCAGAAACAGAAGATCATGAAGTATTAAACTGTTGTATTGGTACAGCTTCTAAGACTTCATCACTTGTTTCTTTTCTGTTGCGTGATTACTTGACTTAATAAGAATGGGCACAGTATTTCCTGGCGGCAAAACAAAACAAAACCAAAACACTAGAGGACCTTTAAAGGTCCATTCCAACCCTAACTATCTATGATTCTACTGCTCTTCCATAGCATTCAATTTAACATTTTAAATGTGCCATATTAATAGTTTTTAGAGAGACTCTTAAGCCTCTGATATAAGCCCTCATGTATGCATAAGTAAAACCAACAAAAGTAATGAAACTACACTACTACAGTAATGGTTTGATTTTGTTTTGTGGACTGAATGTCGGTCTGTCTTGAAATCAGAAAGAAACCATGTAATTGACTTGACTGAAATCAGAACTTGTTCCTATTGTAAAGAACTGTGTGTAAATGTTTATTGGATGAATCGGTCCTGACAACACTTGAAAGTAATAGAAGCTTGTTTCTTCTTTTACTGAAGACAAAACAAGGTTTCAGCTTTGGCGATTGAGTTACATTTCAGACAAAGGAATTGGACTTCTCCATCAACTTTCCTGTTGTGAGTGAACATCTGTCTACATGTTCTAGGAAGTTGGTGTTCTATACATAACTAGTCTCTAAGGGAGTGTTCAAATATATTTATTTTAAAATGTGCTTTCAAAATTAGTAAAGTATGGTTATGTTTTATATTAACAGAAAAGCAAGCACATAGATTAGAAGTAGAAGTACCACTATGGAAATGAATGTTTAACTGCATTCTGATGCAAGTCATCAGGAAAGTTGAAATGTAGACTTCATCACACATAAGAGTCCTTGCACAGTCAGGATAATACCAGTTATGGTAGCAGGGTTCAAACTGAAGAATATTTGGAACCACTTCCAGTGAAAATGGAAGAGAAAAAAAATAAAATTACCCGGTATTGGTAGTTCAAGCAGTCTGGAGACCGTTGGGTGAAAACATTAGAAAGGTGTCATCAGCCTTGATAATTCTTGACATGAGGTTCCAAATGTTACCTGCAAAGTGTAAGCATATCTGATCGAGACGTAGTATCATCCAGCCGACTCACAAAGAGATGCATAGCAGATCTTGTAATTAAACTTTCTTGAGTTGTACCTTAAAGAAGAGTAGACTTACCTCAAATATCTGTAGTGACCCTGAGTGTCTCCAATTATATCTCACTCATACGGTTTTCTAAAGATGATGGCATCAAGTGAAATTTGGCGATTTGGAGTCGTGCTGGTTTTTTGGCTACTAGTTTTATGCAGTCTCTGAGCAGGCAGAGATCAGATATGCTGGGATGAAGGTTTGTTTTTGTTGGTTTTGTTATTAAAAAAAAAAAAATCATTTTATTTCTGAACTCAAATTATCCTAACTCCTTTTTCTGTTCTGTCTGGAGTATGTAGCAGCCTGAGATTGTGTCCAGGCTTATCTGAGCAACTCTGCAAAAAATCCAACCAAACATAACATTTCCTTTTTAAGAGATTCTGTCTATGACTGTGGGTAAATTAGCTGCTCTGTTAAGTCAGTTTTCTGATAGTAAAATGATGGGAGGAAGCACCTCTCCTTCTGTCTTTTAAATGAGAACATCTATGTCTAACAAAGTCTGTGGAAACTGATGTTTATTCTAGTTCCATGGGGAGACATCAAGAATTCTCATATCGCATATAGTTCTATGTACTGTAGAATGATGTGAAATATGTTTGTATAGTGTTTAGAATGCTTACAGTTGAGAAAAGAATTCTTTTTTTTTTTTTTAATTTGATACCACAAAGATAACCAAATTGTTGATGATAGTGTAGCCTTTATGACTTAATACACGTCTCCTTCTGATGGAAGTACAGAATTCACTTTAGTCTTATAAATGTAATCTCTACCATGCTGTATTTTGGCTACAAACATTTTACTAAGTCATTTCTTTAAAAAAATAACAGTACGTCAGAAATCAGTGTTAGATGAGAGACTACTGTTTGGAAGAAAAAAAAAATGACAACATACTAACAAATTCTGCAGATGCAATTTTCAAACTTACACATACAGCCTGTCTAATTTTTCATTAACAGTAGAGATTTAGACCTGTGAAATTGCTACAGAGGCCAAGTTGAGGGGAAAAAAATAGCAAATGAGTAAAACTACTGATGCACTGCTTGTGCTGTGCATTTAACGTGCACAGAATTCATGCAGAGAGCATGAGTTAAGCCTTTTAAGTGAGTTCACCATGGAAATGTCTGCCTTTTAAACTCAAGAATCCAACAATTTTTCAATCACCCACTATCCAGGATGATTTTAATGCAGACACATGCCAGCAAAATAGCCAGCAGTCAGAAAGGATCTATTTTCAAGTTCAATTACTATTAATATTGCATATGCAGCAGCACATGTTAAACGACTTCTCTTGCAACAAGTAAATGGAAAAACTGAGTGACAAAAGCAGAATTATGCACTGTGAATTTTAAGGCTGCTATAATACAGAATAGTAGCTCAGACCTGCTTTCTCAGGTTTTCATCATTAATTAGGGACTCTCTGGTTTTGGACTTGGCGTACAGTTAATGATCTTTGATGTTAGCAAATTAGCTTTGGATTTAGTGTGTGCAGTGCAAGTAATAGAAATTTTTTTCTAATGAGTGGAATAATTCCTTTGTTTTGAATTTCAAATCATGACATAGGTGTCCATCCAATGGAAGTAAAGGAATGACTAAATATGAGTCATTTGTTCCCTAGTACTTTCTAATGTCACACCAAAGCTATTTTTCATCTCTTTCTTTCCAGATATAAGTCAGAGCTGTAGTTCAATTTGACTTGAAAAAAGCATTAAGGAAAACATATTTGTATTTTCTCAAGTAGCGTGCCATTAGATTGAGTTGTATTTGTTCAGTAGAAATATATAGTTGCTATTTAAAGGACTGTATGAATTGGACTTTCTTGCTGCTTTCCATCTTAGTGTGGATGTAAATAATATTGTACAGTGTCATACATGTTGCAGACAAACCTATTCGGTCACAAAGATATCCAGCTGATAATTGGGCTCAGGTTTGGCTATAAAATTGAAGGAAAACTGAAATAAGACTTCAGGTTAAGAATTTATGGCAAGGAAAAGTATTTGATTGTTGTTTCAACTTTCTTTTTTGATAGAATCCACAGTATAGTAGAATACTCTATTTTTTTTTTTTTGTTTGTTTTGTTTTCACTTGGTATCTTCAAAGTGTGAGCCTAAATCTATTGTATCTGCCTATATTGTTGACTAAAAGAAATTAATTTGTTTTCTTCTTTTCAGAAACTGAGTTCCCATTTTAGAAAAAAAAAAAATTGCAATCAATTGAAATTAATAGTTATCTTTTACCAAATAGTGTAGGTGATTTCTGTGCTGATCAAAATTTTGAAGTATGTCTAGTATGAATAGTCTAATGTGAATATCTGGTGAATTAGGAAATGTAAAATGATTAAAGTTAGTATAGATTGTTTCTATATCTTGAAAACGTGCACAATTCTTTTAAAGAATAATCTGTTGGATAGAAGTATACCAGATGACTGTTCAAAAAGGGCTGCTCTTTATTGATTGTCAGGAACACTAGCAAGTAAAACCAATTTCATTGCCTTTCATACTTCTATGAAACCCTATTATTGTTGCTTTAGAAAACAGGCAGAGAGTGATAACAACATCCCATAGCAGTGACAGTTGTCTTGGTCTTTAATGAAAACCAGGAACTTTCCGGAAGACAAATTATAGTGAGTGATAAATGATCTTAAAAATAAACTTTCTGCTTGGGACCTAACCATAACCTTCTGTGTCTGCTCTGTGGGAATTTAGTCACATGTAACAGCTTTAGTGGCTCAATACAGTTAAGGAGAGAGGATTGCATTCTCCTTCTTCCACTGTGTTATTCTCTGTGGCCTCTTCCACTGACAGCTGAAGCATTTGAAAGGACTTTTTCCTAACTGCAATTGCGAAGTCACATATATTGTGATCAAAGTTGTTCAAATCATATCACTGAGACTGATTTGGCCTCACATATTTCTGTATAAGATTCATAATAGGCTTTGGGGAACAGTGGGAGGAAGATCTAATTTGATTTCAGCTCCCCATAGGAGAACTTGACTGACACCTGAAATATATCAAATAAGAATACTACTCCTTCACATCAGTAAGAAATTATAAATATGGATATTTGCAATATGATTTTTACTCCCTGTGGCTTCATATGTGGATGGACACAGCCCCTGAAACACACACATCATTCTCTGACTTGTTAATTTAATTTTCCTTGGTCATGACTACTGATGATCACCTTGTATTTTTAAAATTATGTTGTAGAGATATTTTTACTAGTATTATTGCGTATGTAAAACAAAATTCACAGAGGAAGTAAATGTAAAATGTACTCTACATGAGCCTTTGCAGTACAGAATAAGAGTGAGAATTATTCTAAAGTGGTCAGAAGGAAAGAAGCCCTAAAGTGTGATTTTCTGTTGTCTGAACTGTAAAAGTACTTGTGCATTTACTCTGTGGAGAAAGATGGAGTGATGGTGGTATGATAAATGGATCTTACTACCTCTGAGAAATGAATGGACATTGTGGAAACAAGCTTTCAGCTCTCCCTGAAGGTCCTTCCGTGTGACTGTGAAAAGGTAAAAGTGAGAGATGGTTGGAGTGTACAGGACTGCGGAGGCTCTGGACAGCATTGCAGGTTGTTCCTGTGACAGCATGCAGTACTAGGCATCCCAAGAGACCTAAATTAGGCTGGAGACACTGTTAGTTCATGGAAGAGGACTAATTAGGGAAGGTAGGACTCTTCAAATAATTTCTGTGGGTGAACCACATTTCAGTAACGGAGTTCAAATTTTATATTGCAGACTTTAGAGTACATACAAGCATGAAACAAAGCAAACAAGCTTTTATTGATAACAGGAATGATGATGAAATTGCTTTTTTTCCCACATAAGAACAGAATAATGGTTGAAAAATACTATATTTCTACTTGAACGTCTATTTCCTGTATTGCAAGCTGTGGTAGATATTCTCATGATGTGAGTATTGATGGGACTCTGTAATACCTCAGAGAGGTACTGGTACCTGTGTGCTGCTGATGGCTAATGATCTTCTATTGCTGCTACTTTTCATGCTAGGTAAAGATTTGTTCAAACTCTTGTTATTTTCCCTCCGTATTTATTTTCTTTGTCCTAAAAACCTGACTGCTTTCCCCTTCTGCCACTTGTCTGCTGCACTTGCGATGCCTCTGTTAAGTTGTTTACTACGTAAGCACAATAAGGAAAGGCTACTTTTACGACCTGGGTCAATGCCATTGAAGGGCTTATAACAGAGAGAAGAAAGAAGTCCAGAAAGGAGCAAAGTTATATGTAGACAAGCACGGAGAAACCACAGGTAAAGGTAACTGTCAGACTGGATGGTTTTGATAAAGGCAATGCATAGAAGCATTAATGAAAATTATTAATCTTAAAAAATCAATTAGATGTTTTATTTTTTCCCTGGGTTTGGCCTTGAATAGTTGATTTGGAACTTTACAGCGAGTAAGAGATTTGCTTCTGTAGAAAATACGGCATGAATTAACATCCTTCTGGTCTTTTCATGTCAAAGATGTCTTGTAAACCATAATTCCAGAATCATAAAGTGTGTTACAAGCTATTTGTACAGTTAGATGAATTATAACTTGATATGCTATAGTTGAGATCAAATTAATTAGAACTTTTTTCCAAAACTATTTCAACGTAGACTTTGAATTTTGTTTGACTCGTTCTATTTATGCAATTGCTTACGAATGCTATGTGATGTGCACATGTAGTTTCTCTAGACTGCTAAAAGTAAAAATAACTAATAAAAGGTATTAAAAAAAACAAAGTGCAAAAATACATTCCTTATACTTCATAAGACTCCTTTGCATTGAGGATCCTTTAGGAGTAGTTTCTTTATTATATGAGAATCAGAAAATTATTAAAAGAGTTAGTAGTGTGCATTTTATTAAGATTTAGTTAAGATTTTAAGATCTGGATTTTGTTAGGCTGTATCTAGAAAAGCTTTACATAGATCCATTCTCACATAAATACGCATTGGAATTTGTACTGCAGCTTTACCATAAGCATCCGCATGTCTCGGTAGCTGTGGCATCTTCCTTCAGCCCTGCTCTGTACTGCCTCTCACCTACTGCTATTACGTACTGTGAGTCCTGGTAGGTCACATAAATGTTACCTGGGGATTGCAAATGAACAGGACTAGTCATGTCACAATATTTAATGTTGATATTCTACTAAAACTGTTAACCACTTATGTGCACAAAGACAAACTAATCCTCAGGTTTAAAGTCACATAATTGCCATATTATATTTGATATTGACTAAGCAGTTACATTGCTGCCTCTTCATCATCAAGCAGAAGCAACTTGCTAGACTTAAATGCCTGTACCTCAGTTAGTTTTTGTTTAACAAATTTCTATTATTAAGCAATTATCAAGATTGTAGTCTATGAAGGATATCATTAAAGTATGCCTTACTTGGAAATTTGATTTAGACTGGTAGACCTGTATTCGTTAAGACAAACTACTCAGGAAGGTGAGGTGTTTTCCTCTCCTCCAGACTGTTTTCATAGTGAACTCCTATCTTTTAAGCCTTTGTGTCAGAGGTAACAGAACAACAGATGATTTTGTAATTGCTAGCAACATATTTTGCTAAATTTATTCGTATATAGAAGAGAAAGGACAAAATATATGGAAATTCTTGAAGAGGAATCATGGAGAGTACTTAAAAATTGAAGAGGGAAAATATGAAGACTGCATAAAGACTTTTAGTTCTTTTTGTTGCTGTCGAATTCTTGGTTATTTTGGTCAGTACCTAACTTGTCTCAGATCAAAATGTTGCACTTTATGTTCCACAATGGATTTGACTGCTGCTTTTAATAATCGTGTCTGAGGGAGGTTTATTAATTTTTCCTCTACTTCGGAATAAAATTTCATCTTTAATTTTGTCTATGAAAGTGTCCATATTGAAACTTCTATGTTGAGAATTAAAAAAAAAAAGTTTGAATTATTTGCATAGTTGATAACTGTATTGATTAGGTCCTATTGTAAGGTTTTGTTAATGCTCCTGCTCCTATTGGTAATGCAAGTAGAGATAGTGACCTGAAAGTGAGGATGGATGTGCAGAAGTTTTGTATGCAGTAGAAAGCATTTTTATTAATCATGTATTAATAAGCGTTTTAACTTTCAATGGGTGTTTTGGTATTCTTTGTGCTTATTCATAAGGAGGTAATGCCAATTATGGTTGCCATGGTGTAGAAATGTATCAGTGCTGCTTTCCTTCTTTCAAAAAACGGGTCAGCTCTGATCCTTTTCTCACGTTTTAGAACGGATTGACTCTTGCTAGTAACATGCACCCCCTCAATAGAGGAGAGAGGGCAAGAAAAAGGGCTCCATTATCAAATTAACTGTTTCCAGATACATGCTATGAAGGTAATAAAAGTTTAAATGGTGATTCTGACTTGGCATAAGAGGGGAATGATGTAGATAAACAGCTTTTTCCAAGACACCTTCCTCCTTTCCACATAGTGCTTAGTCATTTGGCTGAATAAGTCTTGCTTCTTTTCACAGAAGTGTTTCCTAGTTACTATTAAGATTATAATTTTTTTTTTATTCCCCTACCTCCTCCAAAACAAAAGGAAGGAATTTTTACTAGGTTGATGAACTTTCGTGGGATGAAAATGCATTCACTTCAGAGTTTAAAAAACCCTACAAAACTTGGCAGAAACTTATTCTCTGGTGAGTGAGTGGGGGTTTTTAGTGAGTGGAGTTTTGTTTGGTTGGTTGTTTTTGTTTTGGGTTTGTTTTTTTGGTTTTTTTTTTTGTTTTTGTTTTGAGGATTTGTTTGGAGGGAGCTTTTTTGCTTTGTGGAGGGGAGAGTTGCTGTCTGGAGGGGTTTCATTATTAAGGAATTTTTATATCGTGAATAGATAAAAAAGATAATGATCTCTGAAAGCTGAATATTTTTTTTCCTTCCTTCTTTTTCTTCAAAGGTTTTAATACAAGTAGTTTCTGGAAGTAATGTAGTTCTGTGAATGCATGTTTGTGAGTTAGTACAATGTAGAGTGTATTTAGGGACCTCACTAAAAGCTTAAGCAACTCGACTCTTTTGAATTGATGAAATCATGCTAGAAAATTGAATTGAAAGAATCCAGATACTTACGGTTTTTGGGTGTATTGGAAGCCCTGGAAATGTTCGGCAGTAAGTCTGCTGTGATTCTCTGGTGGCACCTGCTGTTTCTTTGGCTTTCCATGTGTCATTTCATCTTGTTTGTCTTTCACTTTGGCTTTAATTTTACTGTAAGGATTCTCTATTAATATAAATTGTGCTTAGGCTTTCAAATTAATTTGTGAGAAGTAATAGAAGGCCAGCCAGCTGGTTTTGCTTTCATCTGTTTCATTCTGTATGCTCTTCTTCTGTACTTTGTTTCGGAAAACCACCCTGGATAAAATTAACTGCGTAAAGGACTGTAGGCATTTTAATCTCTTGAGAGAATAATATAGTACAGGAAAAATATTAAATAGTCAACAAAACAAGAATTCAAGCAATGTGGGGTTTATTCCCAGTTTTGCATTTTTTCCCCATCTTCTTAGTAATGCCACCTTTGATTATTATTTTTTTTTTTTTTTATTTCTGCTGTTTTCTTCAATCTTTTAGACTATGTTTCTGAAAAATGCTTGAGGATTCAACAGTAGTAATTAACTAGCCAAAGTGCTTCACCAAGGAGAGGAGAGGACATCTTATAGAGGTAAAGAGTGACCCTAGCAGGCAAATTGATAATTGAGCTATAAAACTACCTGAAAGATAGTAGGGCTAATTGCAGAACTAGAATCAAGTTGCTCTTTGGTTTGGGGTTAATCTGAAATCTTTACATTCTGCTGCAGAAAAATCGTAGTTTGTAGCCCAGAATCCATTCCCTGTACTTGCAGAATACGTTTGGATTTAAATAATGGCGAGACAGTGCACTTGAGTGGAATGGTCAGTCATTCTCTTCATACAGAATGAAGTAAGAAAGCACTTACATTGTGTAAAGCTCGCGATTATGCAAGCAGTTTGTGTTAAAAATGAGATCTATAATATTTTCTATACAAATGTGTTTTAAAGACCTTCATAAAAATAATTTCCCGAGTAGGTGGAATTATTGCTCAACACTATATTGAGACTTAAAATTTAGACCTTATTTTATACTCAACAAACTGTTCAAAATTTCAGTTTTGGAACCCAAAGTGATTTTGTCTAAACATGAAAAGTGATTTTTTTTTTTTTTTTTTTAAATTAATGTTACTAGGAAATCAAATTACTTACGCCTTCTTAGGGAAGCACTCAAAGCCATATAACAGTTGGCTTACTTTGTGTTTGTATATTGTATACATATGTGATAAATGAAAACATCAAGGATCCAGAAACTTACTTCACTCTACCCAAAACAGCTAGCACAATTCTTTTCACATTAATAGAAATACATGACAAATCCAAATTTAAAATCTGAAATGGGGAAAGCCTGGGATGTTTTTTGTTTGAAAATGGACATATTGAGTACAAATTTGATTGTGCAAGCCGGTGAAGTGTGTAGAGTACCAAAAAAAAAGGCAACCTCTTGTGCTTTACCATTGTCTTGGAAGAAAACTCATTGTCAAACTGAAGATGTCACCATAATTAGTCATAGTTGGTGTGTGTTTGCAGGGATTTATCTTGGCACTGTCGTCAACCAATGCACATGGTCAAAAGATTAAGTCAGAATGAGGAGACATGAAGATCACCAATGCAGGCAGCAGAAGAGTAATAACTAGGTCCTGAGTCTCAAGGTGAAGCATGTGTTACTTCAATCAGTAAAAAAAAAACACCCCTATTTCCAAGCATTTGTAGTTCTGGGCAAGACAGTCCAGTTTCCTGGTGTTGAAACTACATTGTGAAGCATTAGCAATATTTAACATATGGAACAGTACTGCTGTCAAAACCAATGGGCATCACCAAACCATCCCATGAAATATGCATATTGGAAGCTTTCTTCCACAGGAAAACTAACTCCATCCCTGCTGAAACCAGGACAGATATTTAGTTTATCTGTTACATGAATAATATATCCCCCCTGTGCTAGAACAAAAATGCTAAAGTATAGCAAAACCAGTTAATTATAAGTGACAGTGCAGCGACCAAAGTAGAAGTAACATCTTGCACAGTTGTTGCTGTTGACAGCAGGAGGTCATGAAACAGAGCAGACTGCTTTCTAAACTCTTCCTGAATAGTGTCAATTCTGTATTAGAGTCAACCAAGTATGTTGGAAAATATAATGTTTATGTGGCAATGTTTGGCAATGACTCTGAAGTACAAAAAATATGAAGTGTAAAGCTCTGACATTGACAGTGTCAGGGAGAAGAAAGTCATTAACTACCTAAAATCAATAGTGCAATGGAATTTTTTTCATTTATTAATGAGCACATCAAGCCAGATGGCATGAGTAATGACTACAAATGTATTTGTCAGAGACATGCTAAATTGGAGACATTCACCTTGAATGTTTTGTTTGATTATGATTTCAAAAAATGGAAACCTAGTGATGTTTAAAATTCAGTGTGTGCTTAAGACTTTTGACAAAAGAAATCAGCAAATGAAGCTAAAAGTACTTAGATTAAAAACGTTGAGCAAGTGTACTGTGGAACACAGTAATGTGTTGAATGTTTATACTTACAAAAGTGATTAATGCTAAGTAAAAAAAACAAACAACCCTGAATACATGAATTTGTTTTAATTACTGAATTCCCTCTTAGTGTTAAGTTGCATTCTGAAATCTTCACTTTATGAAAGCTGAGCTAATGCAGAAAACTAGTTAGAGATCTGATTCATATAAGTATGCAAAAACCCCTCTTTACTCTGATCATTGCTCTTCGCGCACAAATTTTGTACCTATAAATTTTACGAACTTTTAGTGTAGGTAAATATTAAGATTCAACTTTTACTTTCTGTAACTAGATGTGAATGAAAACAAGTTTGAAAGCTCATTTTGACAGATTCATTACTGTATTTGGAAGAAATTGGAAAAAAACAATTTTTTGAAATACAGATATTTGGTAACAATTTGATTCTATGCATAGGATTGACAGGATTTTCTCAAATTTAAGTGCATGTGGTGACTGGACCCACAGCTTTTTGAAGTGGACTATTTAGCTTTAAAAAAAAAAAAAAAAGTTTAAAGCATGCTGTGTATTCTAGCGATGTACTTCTAAGGTGATGCCTAGGCTTTAATGTGCAAGTGAATTACGTTCTAAAAAATTTCCTGAAAGGCTGAAATCACTCAGTTGTTTGTGCGTGATATCCATCTATGATGACTAGCATTTTAATATTAAATATGTATACTTGAATACCACTTTTTCTGGTATCTCTCAAATCAGGAAACAAACATACTTGATGCACAAACTTTATTTTTTTTTCCCCCCTTCTCCTCAATAAGCAATTACAAAAAGTATATTTATAGATGTGTGAGCATCTTAAAGCAACGAGCTCTGGGTCACAGGTCTGTACACTACAGAAAGTATTTATTCTAGCCATTCAGCCACCTTATCTAGAAGCTGCAGCCAGCCTGGAATTTGGAAAATAGCCAGGATTTTGTGATTGTCTGAGGTAAAACAGTAACTTTTTTTTTTTTTTTTTTTTTTTTTAGCCCAGCTTTCAGTTAGAACTTCTGAAAAGTGTAAGTTACTTTCAGATCCAGAGACCTACAGTGAGGGCATGTTTGACCCTTGAACAATCGTTGTTCATAAACTATTAAGGGGAAGAAAAACTCAACAACAGCAAAACAAAACTACACAAAACCCAACTCAAAACAAACAAACAAACAAAAAAACCCAAGGAGAGGAATTCATAAAAGCTAGATTTTTTTTCTGCTAGAGTATTTTGAGATGCCAGCTGAACTTGCTTGTTAATTTTGAGATATAAGCATGTTTTTCAAGTGCAGTATTAAAAATATTATGGTCTGACTAGTGATTTCAAACATCTAATCTTTTGGAAAGGCATCTCTTGTACACCTTACTAAGTGTTAATTTCCCCACCACCACCACCACCACCACCCAGGTGTCAAATGTGACTTCAGTCATGGTACTTTAGTAACTGGTATTAGCATGTAGAGCAGTTAAATTGAGACTACATATATATATATATATATATATATTTACTAGATGGGTTTTTGATTACATATATATTTTATTTACATATATTTGATTATATATATATATATATATATCGGTTTCCAGCTCATTATGGCTTCTATGGTTCATTTTACTAGGAAATTATATTGCTTGGCCAATAAGAAGGGTCTTTAATGTGTTAACAATTATTGTGATAACAGAAAGTTGCAAATTAGAAGGATGTACTGATGGGAGAAATCATTAGAAAAACATGAGACCCTATTTACTTGTGGAATTCCCTGTGCTGATGCTTTTTCTTCCTGTATGAGGGTGGAAGAGGTTAGTTAACAGTGAAGATTTCAAAGTAAATGATATGCAAACGCTTGCTTGCTGAGCCACTCTATCCCTCTTTTTGGGACCAAGTCCTTTAGACTTTGACACCCTGTAGAGCTGAATACAGACCCATGAAAAATGCAAGTATGGCAGATCTTTTAGCAGAATTATTTTACATCTGTAAAGTAGCTGTGCAGGTTTTATTGTTGTCCACCAATGTGAGTAGACCTTGAAACTAAGTTGAGCATAACTTGTCAGGAAAGAACTGGATGCAGGTGGCCTGCCACGTAACTAAACAAGAAGCAGCCCTGTGCTAGGTATTTCTGCAGGGAGATGGAGGAGTAGAAATATCTTGTAGCTGTACAGCGCACATGTAGTAAGATTGTCCAGCTGTAAACAAATGCGTGTTATAAACACACACAGAATTCCCAGCAGGTTTGTCCACTAGCACATCTCAAATGATGGTGGGGTTTTTTGGTGGTTTGGTTTTTTTTTTTTTTGGTTGGTTGGTGGGGTTTTTTGGTTTTGTTTTTTTTTTTTTTTTTTTTTTTTTTTTTTTTTTTTTTTTTTTTTTTTTTTTTTTTTTTTTTTTTTTTTTTTTTTTTTTTTTTTTTTTCTCACTGCTGACAGGGGCTGCTAGGGGTTACAGTAATTGTACTCTGTTTTAATAAATAAAATTACATCCCGATTCTAACATGCTGCATGGAGAAGTCAAAGCACTTTGCATTCAAATTACTCTAGTGGAAAGGAATGAATTTTACTGAAAGGGGCAAGCAAATGGTACAAAAATCCACACACACAGTCTGCCTACTCAGTGCTGCTCTGTAGGAAGGGATGAATAACGCTAGCATTTGGCATAATCAAGTAGGTTCCTAAATCATGTGCTATTTAGGAAAGCAGACAAAACAAAAACTGGAGAAGAAAAATATGAATTTAAACAAAAACACTAGTTGTGTGAGTGGATACCAGAGTTTTTTTTACTTTAAAGAAGTCTGCATTGGGTTTGTACGCCATTTAGTTTTTCAGAACGTATTGTTCCCTGGCAGGCATTCTCAAAGCGAAAAGATAATCTGTTATTTCATCAGTTGTAGTGAGAAATCTGTGTGGTGTGATAAACAAACATGAACCTGTAATTAAGTAGAAGAGAAAGTACTTTTCATGGTAAAATAAAATAGGAAATAAAAAAATGGCCTGATTCTACTTTTCTTTGTTGAAGTTTGCTCTTACTGATGTCGGTGGAATTGTCCTCACCTACAAAGATCTAAATCTCTCTAACTAGTTACCTGCATTATAGACATGAAGTACCGTGTGAAGAAACATTAGAATAGGGCTTTTAATATTGTTATTCCAGACTCAGTGAAGCATCGAGAGGAATGCCTTTACAAGCACAAATCACAGCTAAGATGATGTAATGTAAAAACCTATACATAATGTTTGCACATGTATTTTTCATTTTATGTGTTAACATTTGTAGGGGGAATAGATTCACAGCACTATACAGGTAGGCAGTGCTATAAATCAAACAAGGGGTAGGAAAGTACAGAATCTGTTCTGAGATTGCTCTAAAGCAGTTGTCAGGACATCAGTTACTCCTAGATTACGTCGCCACTACCCATGAAAGCAAAAGGCATTGAGGTATCAGTGTAGCTGGACCACACAATCTCTTTTTGGGTAGATACTGAGACTTGTAAAGTACAGCTTACCCCAGTATAGAAATATGTCCTCTTAAATATGAAGTTGGCTGTGTTGTAGATAAATTACACTTTTATGCTAGTGTAGAGAGTTTCTCTAAGGATCTTAAACCAGTAAAACCTTACTGAGCAGGCAGCTGTGCTGGCCCAGACAGTACGTAATTTCTCCTGAATATCTTCTAATAGAAAAGCAATATAGGTAATCTGGACTTCCATAAAGCTTGCCCAGATTATCTATTAGTATGGATGTTAACTTTCAGTTAGGTAGTACAACCGTGCAACTGAGGTAATTCCTTCTTCTGTTTAGCTTGTGATCTCAGTGGAGTAGCAGTTTTCTTATGTACTAGTACAGCATCTGGGGAAACCTTGATCCTGGATATAATAGCATGAAAGATTTCCATAAATAGTAGTAGTAATACGTGAGAGAGAGAGAAAAGAATAGCTGAACATGGAGCTTGACTTTTATAGATAATTATATATATTTATTTATAATTGAATGCACTCAGAGGACAACTTAACTTCCCTTTATAACGCTAAGGTCTAATTCATACAAACCCTCCAAATAAAATTTCAGTACACAGTGGAATATTGATTTTCTTAGGAAGATGCTTTCTTTGAAGACTACTAACAGAGAAGAGACCACTTCATATTGTCATTACTCCCATTACTTTGGGATAAAACTTCCTTTGTAGCTATGTTTTGTACACTATGTGGGAAAGAATAAAGTGTTTTGTAGATTTAAATCCACTAATTAAGAGCAATTGGGGCTATTTTTTTTTTTGAAAACAGAAGGGAAGTGCGGGACACTATATTTTGAGGTGGAACACGCTCCACAGTGGTATGATAAAACTGTAACACCAAATGTGTGTGTATGCAGCGATAATGCAAATCGAAATTTCTGTATGCAGCTGTAAACCTGGAAGTCTCTTCAGAATCTGTTCCAGTCTGATAATTTTAAATGAGCATATCCCAATTGCTTGACAATTCATAATTTCTGATTGATGGTTCTCAATGATTTCTCATGGCTGTGGTTTACAAGGATTGTGGGGTTTTTCTTGTTGGTGGTGGTGGTTTTCAATGTTCTTTTTTTTGGGGCGGGGGGTGGCAGCTTGGTTTTTTTATTTTTGTTTTGGTTTTTTTAAACTAACATGTAATAAAAATGAAGGCACTTTTAAAATGTTTTGAATTGCTGTTATAGTCAAGTAATATCCTCTACTGAAAAGTACTAGAAATGTTAGCTTATTAAAGCAGTGTCCCCTATAATAGTAGTCTACAGGAAGATATAAAGCCTGAAAGTTTAGAAGTGCCATTCAGTAAAAACAATGCATGGTTTTTGGTGGCCAAGGTTACAAATTAGTAGTCTTCCTCAATGAAATTATTTTAGAAGTCAATGGCCATTCATATGGAAGGGAACTGTAATTTTTGTACCTGATTTATGAAAGAGAAGACTTCTTATCTAGTGGAGCTGTCATTGCACCATTAACTTTCAAAGGCTGCAGAAAGAATTATTGCTAATCATAAGTGTACTGTTGAAATGTTTATCTGCTTACCAATAATTTTATTGTAAAGAGGACATATCCTTTTTATCACACTTGATCAGCTTATTTTAGTAAATAGGATACTCCAGTTGATATCAAGAAACCTGATTCCTAATCTTAGCTCTACGAAGGTCCTGCTATCTGACCTTGAGCAAGTTACTGCACTTGTGTATGCCCTTCTTGGCCCACTCCTAATTTGTGACTTGTCTGTTAAGCCACATAGGGCAGAAATAATTACTTTCCATAGTATTTGGAACTGTGCCTTTCAAATAAGGGCCCCGGTATCAATGTTAATATTTCAATCCTCTGGACACTACTGTTGCACAAAGAAATAACTAACAGACTGTAATAATAATTGAATTTTACATGGTAAAGCAGAAAGAATACTTGACTTTTAGTTTTTAGCAACAAATGATAATGGAGCCTTTATCTTGCTTTTACTGTCTGTATGAGAAATAGTTCTCTTCCACCTGTTTATCTGCAAACCTCAATTACAGGAGAAACAAAATTAGAAATTAATGGCTGTAATCTCTAAGGTTTGGAAATAACAATACATTTATCAATGAGACACCTTATTCCATTGATGATTGGGCTGCATTTGTCCAATTAGATTTTGCTTATCTTCTCAAACAATATAAACTTTGCTTATCTTAAATCATGGACTAGACAAGCTCAGCTGTAGTTATAACTGCTCTTTGTTCTCAGCTTTATTAAACACAAATTCATTAAAAGAGATTGAAACTCAGAATGTGTTTTCAGCATGCGCTGAATGTTTTTGTGTCTTCAACAGAGTATCTTAAAAACTCTTTGACTTCTAGCAAGTGCTTGTTGTTTGGTAAGACTGAGGAAATAATAGTAGTGGGAAGTAGTTAACTGTGATACTTCCTTAGTAACACATTTGAATAGGCTTTATATAGCTGACAAATTAATGTGACTTCTTTATGAATTTGACCCGATTAATTTCCACCCCCATTTTTCCAGGATGTCAATGTTTGAGTGTTACCACAGGTAATGTTGTTTTCCCAAATAGTAAAATAACACTCATTCAGACACAGCTATAAAAATAGGTTTAGTTCTATGGGTGTATAATAATGTAGAACTGCATTGTAAACTCTTCTTAAACTCAACATATGTCCTATTTCCTGTTTATTCTACTGCATACTATAGACTGCCTGCATCAAATTATTCATACAAAAATTAGAAAAAGCAACTGATGAGTGACAAAGTTCTTGTTTACTCTGAGGTGCTTTCTGATGTGTATTGTCTCTCTGCAGAATATCGTTAGACACCTTCTGCATGAGCACACCAAGACTGTGAAGTCTTTGGTCACTTTGTTCTTGATGTTCTTGAGTGAGAGCCAGAAGGAAATAACACAGCCAAGTAAATACAACATGGTGGTGAAGAGTCTAAG
Organism: Tetrax tetrax; assembly: GCA_009806455.1. NCBI lineage: Eukaryota > Metazoa > Chordata > Aves > Otidiformes > Otididae > Tetrax > Tetrax tetrax. The sequence continues at coordinate 243,264 of WHYT01017728.1, read as the reverse complement.
TCCCTGCTACTTGTTACTTATGTGACAGAAGACTTCAGGTGAATCTAGTTGAAACGCAAACCCCATGCCAAACAAAGAAAATATGATTGTCATGCATGAGCGAGATGATCTTAAAAGGTGGCTGAGACTGCTGTTTCATTTTTATCAAGTATGGATTTTAAAAGTAAACAAAAAACATCAGAAAAGTTTAGGGTGACAATAAAAATAGCTTCAAAAAACCCTACATAACTAGCCTGTATTACTGAATTGTCAGTGATATAGCGTCAGTGAGATCATCTGAAATTACAGTTGTTTGATGCAATTTAAAGTTATCCAGTTACATCCTGACTCACTGGCCTGAAATACTGAAAACTTCAATAAAGACTGGAATGCTCAGAGTAGCAGAGGTGAAAAATGAAAAGAACAGATGAAGATGGGAGCTCAGAATGCACTGTTTCATGATCAGTAAGCAATTAATGAGCATAGAGGAACAGTGCATCCAGAACCAGACACTTAGAAGAACTAAACTGCATTAGCCATCTGAAAAAGGTATCTAAAGAGAAATTAAAGTTCTTAAAATATACCCTGAATCTACCATGGAAGAGACAAGGCGTCTGTTTATTACTACAAAAGGATTAAAAAGTAAAAGTTGGAGAATTTGGATTTAAAAGCATGTGGCTTCTTTCTTTTTTATTTTTTTTTCTGAAGTGTAATAAAATTAGGTTGATCAAAGTAGTACATTAACATAATCAGTGTCTTAATTTATCTTTGTTTAAGAATAGCTAAAGTTAATAGCATGAAGAAGGAAAAACAAAGTGTAAGGAGAAGTCTGTCCTACTAATAATCACACACTTCGGTAAACAAGGATCAGGAAAATTGATGTTGTGGAAAGAGAGAGGTAACAGTAAGGATAAATGTATGGTGCCGAATAACTATAAAACCATAAATATTTATACCAAATTTATACCAAACTACCAAGTAAATATTGCTATGGGTTATCCTTTCAATCTGAAGGCTTGTGTTGTGTGTGTTTTTGTATTTTTTTTTAATTTGCTCCTTTGCCTTCAGGCGTTAGGGGTTTCCCATATGGGATTTTATCAGATTGTCGTCTTCATGCATGCACGTATTTTGGAAACTGCAGTGACTGTTTATGATATGATAAACCTTTAAGATTTCTTCAAGGGAGAAATTTTGTCTCCGTTTCCAGCAGAAGAATGACCTATAGGCATAGTATCAGTATTAGCACACGTAATGTCAGCTTAGAAAAAGCATCAACTCTTCTTTTTTTTTTTTTTTTTTTTTTTACCTGAATGCTTATTAGTCTCTGTAAAACATCACCTTTAGATGAAATACAGCAATAACATGTTAACAATCTCTGCAAATTATAATGACATGTCTTATTTCTGTACACACTTACTGCAAAATGCAGTTTACAGAGTAAGCAAATGAGAACACACGGACTATTTCTATAAATGCTTGATATCTTCCAGAGATTGAATTTATTTAATTTCAATGCATGTTTGAGGATCTCTTCTTGCAGGAATGCCCTAGCATCCTCTAAAAGCTAAAGCTATTCTAAGAAAAAGGTTGGACACTCTGTCCTCCCGTCTGTGATGCATGACAAAATTTTTCTGTGGCTAGTGTAGATGAGGAAACTTTGGTAGATTTTCCAGGCTAATTGCATTTTCCCAATGCCTAGTGCTTTGCCCCTACTCCAGCTGAAAGCTGAAATCACTGGCATCTTGTAGCAAGTTTGCGTAAAGCCCACAAAATCTTAGTAATTTGGTAGTTCCACGTAGAGGCGATGAATAGAAGAAGAACAGTAAGTGCATTAATGTGCAGTTAACATTTAGCCAGTATTGATTTAGTTTGTTTTGAAAGGAGTGGAGGACTGATGTTATTGGAAGATATTTTCATTAGTGCAGATGGCTTTGAAGTATTGTCCACCTGACAGCATTAATAATGAGTAATTATTGCAAGCTAAATCAATTAGCCAAGACAATAGGGTAAGTATTTATAAACCTGAAATCTAGGCAGGCAGCAGTTCATCCCTGGGTATTTGATTTTCATGAAGCGTGAATTCTTAAGTTTACCATGATAACATTTTTTATTTTAGTAATGAGTTTGGTTTTGAAAAGGTCTCTGACCTTTCTTGAAAATACATAGTGCATTCTCAGACAAATAAGAATTTTTTTTTTTTCCTCTCCTTGCTGATAAGAAAACATGCAATTATTTTGCCTTCTGCTGATAATCCTTTTGGAGTATACTCACAGCAGCTTGTTGAAGCTAGGAGATACTTTGCAAAAAATTAATCTTCAACTATGGAGCTTTAATAATTCAGAAGCATGTAGGCTTCCTCTACTGACTACTAATGCAGCTAGTTGAGCAAAGCTGTCTGAAATTGCACTTTGCATCAGTATCATAAGATAGGAAAAAAAATTAATGACTAAGTATTATTAATTTCAGATGCAGATTGTTAATTTTTAATCTTTATTATGAGATATTAATATCCTTACTAACATCTACTGTCAATCGAAGAGCACTGCTGAACTTTTGATCTCTTTTTACTTCCAGCCATTTGCAAGGAGAGTGAAGAGAGCGAGGGGTTTTATTACACAAAAACTTGACCATTTTTCATATACCCTAAACTGGCTGCTCTTGTTTTTATCTGATTTTTTTTTTTTTGTTTAAGTGAGAGGAAGGGTTGATTTCTCAAGTGAAAGGACAGCTATTTTGTTAGAAATTACTTTGACAGTAGCAGTGCTATGCCTTTTGAGTCAGCAGTTTTGTAAGCAGCCAGCACTTAATCTGAATTTAATCTGATATCAAAACAGTGTCATCCTTCTCCTGCGTGTTTCCTTCCGTGCACATTAATGTACTTGCTTGTGAGGAGCATCAAGAAAGGGATGGTGAAGCTTTCTTTAGACCTTGATCCCCTCTCTCTGTGACTGATTGTACATAATAACTGGCGCGGGCATGAACAAGGAGAGAGGGTCAAGTGGTGACAGTCTGTCTTAAACTTACTACAGAGGGGATAAAAGAAAGGAGAAGATGCTCCTTGATGTTGTCTTTAATTCACTAAGCTAAGCAATCTGACATTAAGGTTTATGCACGGACCTGGCAAATAAATTTCAAATCTCTTCATGAAACCTGTACACTTTAGGCTAAGTGAATGCCACCATCTAGATGATAATGGCCAGAAAATAGATTCATTTAGAGATTCTGTTTCATTTAGAGATCATGTTTCATTTAGATACTTATACAGCCAATTTCTTTAGTTTTACTAACTCTCTCCAGTCAAAGCTTTCTAAACTTAAATGGATTTTTCTAAGGTTTCTTGCTTACTAACAGCCAGCCTGTACGCTCTGAAATATGTACAGATCCTTGACTTGATATTGTCTCATAAGCCAAGTATTAGTGAGGGATTTTATTATTCTAATTTCAAACTGAAAGCAACATTATTAAAACCCTTTCTAATTGTTCAGAAACCTGTAAAGCTACAATAGGTAGTAAAAGAGCTCTGTATCTATTACACACAATGCTGTAAATTTCCTCCTCTAATGTCTGTCAGCTCAAATTAACAGCCTGTTATTTTCTCTATGATAAATGCACTATATTTAATGCAATGGGACAATCCCTTAATTTGAGTACCTACCATGGTGTCAGACTAAATCTCCTTCAGCTGATTTAATTAGCAAAGCTCCGTGTTAATCAATTTGCAATTAAACTTTCAGACTTGTGCTAGGAAAAAAAATATTCCCTTCACAAAACAAAACAACAAAAAAAAAATAGAATTAGGCCAGTGACAAAGGTAATTTACATATTGGACTTTTTTTAGTAAATGTGTTAAACAGTTGATGAATTATTCAATACTAGGTCTCTGTAACAGATTTACAGATTTTAATGAGCTTTCCTAATTTGACTTCTCGTACTAAATTGCACTATTTCTTGCACATGTATTAATTGAAAAGGGTTCATTAGCAAAATACATTAATCGATGTATAATCTCTGACTAAAAATGACACTATTTTTTTCCACATTAAATCATTTATTACCTCAGTGACACAAAAAACTTTTTTCATACAGACTACAGTTACTTAACTAGTTTGCTAATTTGTTTGTGTGGAGTAAAAATGGGATTATTTTGACTCCTATTTTCAAAGTTCTTATTTGGATGTCTCTAGTGTTCAGGAATATGGGAAAAAATTGTAGGTGCTTTTTGGTTACTGCTCTTCCAGCCTGAAGATACCAAGATCTTCATATTGCTGCTTTGAATGACAAATTTATGAGAGGACAGAAGCCCTTTCCTGGGCTGCTACTTCCTCAATGCAGCAGAAGCCCATTTTCTCAAAACCTGCCTTGACTTTGAGTGAGACTCTCTGGGCCCTTACTGTAGTATGTAACATCTAGGGACTACAAAGTGTGTATTTGTGAGCTGGATTTATGTCCCTGCACAGTATTAAGCAGTGCTGGTGCTCTGTTCTGCCCCAGGCAAATTCCCTGTCAGACTGGAAATGGTATTTGTTGCATTATCAATTTTTGTTTTTCTTTATTCCAATCTCTTTGCAAATTCCTTCATAGGGTGGATTTTTGTTGCTTTTTGGGTTTTGATTTTTTTTTTTTTTTTTGGCGTTTTTTTTGCTGCATATGGGGTGAACTTGAATCTCTCTTGGCTGAAGTGTGTAAAGGAAACTCATTACATTGTCTTTGTATAGTTTTGTTG